>VDFB02271734.1:0-33512 GCA_007258455.2 Sequoia sempervirens
AGTTGAATGTAGTAGGCTGTTGAGTTTTTCCAAGCTTCTTTTGTCATTCAAGGCACAGATGAATGTTGATTTACATGTGTGAAACGTGTTCCTTTGATCTGTTTTTCTTACAACATTTTTGAAAAGCATTGCAGGTGTTTTATTTGTATGCAATTGGTCTTCGAGTGCAAAGTATTGTTGCTCATAGGTTGACCGTAATAGCAACTGCAATTCAATGAGACAATTAGATTTTGTTCCAGAAATTGTTATAGAGATGATTGCAGAACATTTAAAGCTTGAAACTGAAAGAAGAGGTAAAAGTTTTGTAGACTGAAAATACCTGTGCCCTGTCTATGTCAGTGTGGCCATCTTTGATGTCAATTGCAAATTGAGTGCCCATTTTCCTGGCACCAACTACCAGTGCAGCTATGGTGCCAGCTGGGTACTCATTTACAGTTGTTAGCAATTGGCTGATAGTTGTACTTGGGATGAATTTTTACTCTTGATAGAGGCGAGGGATGTTTTCAGTGCTACTTATGGCTGTTAAAATCAAAATACAATCACAATCACCTCTATCATAATTTGTCCTAGGTGCAACTTGGAAATCTGATATTGAAATAGCTGATCCTGGGACTATTTTAGGCTCATGTTGATAGACAAGGTCTCCACTAACATTTAACATGATTGTCATTTCTGCTTTGTGATCTGTCAGATCAGCACGTAGCATTTCCCGTGTTTTGTTGGCCTTATCCAATGTTGCTTTGTAGACAACAAGGACATCACCCTGGAAGGTGTCTCCAGCTCTTCTTGCGTTTAGCTGTTCAATTGAAACAATTCTAGGTTTCTTGACTCTTGTCCTACAAGGAACAAGGACAATGTCAGTAAAATGCTAATTTTATATTAGCAACTTGGGCAGCTCGCAGCACACTGTAGAATGAAGCACTTTACCGCTGTGCTGATTCTTCTTGTGTAATTTGCACCTGTTTGGCTTGTCTTTTTGATACATCTTTTGGTGTCCTGCAAAGCATTGGAACAATGTTATTTGAATATTTGTGATTTGGGCGAATGAGTATGAAGGAATAATAGTATGGGCACTTTACCGTTGTACTGATTCTTCTTGTGTGGTTTGTATTTGCTTTGCTTGTCTTTTAGTTTCATCCATAGATCTCCTGCAAATAATGGATATAGTATTGGAAAAGACATTGCAATGCATAAAGGTGATATAAGGCTATAAGTTCTATAAAGTTGAATTTGTCTATTATGCAAGATGCAATTTTAGGAAAATTGGATTGTGATCAGTCCAATATGCTTCTGATATATAGGTAGAGCATATATTTGTAGCCGTGTTGGACCAAATGTGGTCAATGACTGAATTGCCTATGCTGTGTTGTTGGTTCAACATAAATTGTATGTTGTTCTGTTGCATATAACTGTGAAGCATTTTTTTGCCTCTGCTTTCTGAAGACATGTCAACATTAAAATCGCCTAAAATGTACAACATGTTTTCTGAATTTGTGGACCCAATAATTATTTGCAACATTGCAATTATTTCATCTATGGCAGTTGCAGGTCTTGCATAAATATTACAAACATTGAGTTCATTGTTAGATAGCATTACTGTTAATGTGATAGCTTTAATATTTGAAGTTTCATGTTGTACTATTTTTGACAAGAGCAAATGTTTCCTGGTGAAAGTTGCTATG
Source organism: Sequoia sempervirens (assembly GCA_007258455.2). Lineage (NCBI taxonomy): Eukaryota > Viridiplantae > Streptophyta > Pinopsida > Cupressales > Cupressaceae > Sequoia > Sequoia sempervirens. The sequence continues at coordinate 1,683 of VDFB02271734.1, forward strand.
CCATGTATGTTATGTACAAAGAAGCTATCAAAATCCTGCAGCAAGGTATTTAGCTCAAAGGGATGCATATGTGTTTCTTGGAGACATAAGATATCAAATTGCATTATGTCACAGTCATTGACGATGTCATTTGCATGTGCTTTCAAGCTACGAGTGTTCAATGTACATAGGAGCAAATGTGATTTGTTTTTTGAACATGTGTCTAGATTATCAAGTTGCCATTGTGCACATGTTTGAAGACGAGACATTTCTAGTTGTATTTTGTCTTTAATTTTGAAGTTTTTTGTAGTTAAAGGTTGTAACAGGAACAATGATTCTACTGATTTTGTTTGTGACAGAGCTGTATACGTTAGTCCATGCTGTCTAATGCCTGTGGGATCAAAAGCTAAGGACTCCATTGTTAATCCTTGGGTTCGATGTATGGTTCGCGCACATGCTACTTGTACTGGGAATTGTTTTCTAGTTGTAATTTTCTTGTTTATTGTTATTTTCTGGATTGGCCTAGCAATGCGTTGTATAGGCACCCAGTCTTTGTCAATGATAGTAGAATAGCAATGTGCTAGTTTTGTGCGCTGGTGATGTCCAATTGATGGGTCATTAAATTTAATCCAAACAATATCAATATTGTTTTGTGATGTATATGCTTTAAAAATTCCATCTGATTCATTGACGAGGCCATCTTGAACATTGTAATTGCCTACATAAAGCTCAACAAGAATGTTTGGTTTTAAGCATATTTGTGATGGAAGTGTCGTGTGACTATACACTCGTATTGCATTAAGGTCCTCGTTAACTTCATCTATCGCATCTAGCACAACCATTTGGGCAGGAATGATTGATAGCATTTTGTTGTTATGTGCTTGAACGTCTACTCTCTTGTAGAAAAGGTGTGGAAGCAATGGATCTAATGGTACAGGACGAAAGAAAATTTTGTTGATATAGTCTATGTCATGAGTTGTCTGAATGCCTACTCGTAGTCTATTAAGAATTGAAATAAATATTTCATCTTTTTGTCTCATGGTAGTCATCAATGAATAGCATTTTCTGTGGTCTTTCCAGAAACTATAAGGCATTAATTCAATTGGAGTAGGCCTATTATCAAAAACCACAGAGTCAAGGACAGGTTGTGCCTGGTAAAGGTCACCACAAAATATGGTATCAAGGTTCCCAAAGTATGTTGTAGGCATTTGCATTATGTCTCGTAGTCTTCTATCAATATACCATAGAAATGTTGAGCCAACTAATGATATCTCATCTATAAGAAGTATGCACAATTGATCATAGTGCTTTGACATAGTGTCAAGTACTTCAGTGTTCAGTGGCAGGAATTCTGATGTATTAAAAGGTATGTGAAATGCTGAATGTAATGTGAATCCCCCTATGTTATATGCTACTTTACCTGTATATGCAGTTAATAAGCCCTTGGGTTTGTCTAGATTATTGTCAACAAAATTGCTATACATGCGAATGAGAGCTTGGTAGATGGCTTTTGCTGTAAAAGTCTTACCTGTTCCAGCTCCTCCAGTCAAAAACAAGTGCAATGGATTTTGTGGATTTTTCATCTTTTTTATGAGAACATCCTTAACAATTGCTTGTTGTTCTTTATTTAACATTTGTCTTAACTTGTAGTATTCATTGTTATCTATAATTTGTGGGTGCTTTGTAATTTGAAATCCATTGGAGTATGTGGTATTTGGGTTAGAATGGCCTATGTTTGGAAGGTCTGTTTGAATGTCATATAGTTCTTTCTGGGAAAGCTTTGCTTACATTGGCAGGTCAATGAGCTTTTCATCTTCAAGAGACTGAAGTTCATTTATAGCTTTGTCAATGTCACCCCATGTGGAGTTTGGGCTGTGGACGAACTTTGCACTGTTTGTTTGAATGGTTTTTCCATGGTACATGTATGCATGTTCCCAACAATCAAAGTTTTGTTTTAGTGTATTTTCATTAATGGTAAATGGAACATAGAGAACCAATTGCTCTCTACAATGATTCTCTAAATCAAAGTGTTTGTTGAAATTGATAAACCATATAACATTGGGTTTGGCCTTTGGTTCAATTTTAGCACCGTATTTGTTGTATCTTGAAACAAATTTTGCAAGACATATGTCCACCATTGTTTCAGGGCATTTTAAATAGTAGTCTATAATAGATTTTGCAAGAACGTTTTCTGATTCATCTGGCTCATTGCTCAATTGTTTAACAGATTTGAGTATAAATGTACAATCATTGTCAGATCGCATATCAATGAATATACATTTTCTTGAACTATAATTTAATGGCAATGATAGAACAATATGTGCAGCTTGCTGTGATGACATTTGCTGCAAGTTAAGCATGGCATTTCCAAGTTTACTCACCATTCGTATTGCATCAATATTGTCTTGCTTGTGGTCTGTACATATTCTTTTGAATGCATATGTCATTGACTTGTCTACTTTTGCAATATATGAGCTACAGTACATAGCAGCAGCATATGCATTTAGGACAAATTGTGCATCTGTATTAGCCTTCCAAAGATCTGGAATCTTCCTTGAAAAACTATTGTTCCATATTTGTGATGGTTTTCTTTGTAAGAAAAGCATGGGCTTGTTTAATGTTGAGCTCAAAGCTTCAATGTATTCATTGTCACTTAAGTTTAATTCTTTTAAGAACATTTGAAAAGTGAATGTTTCATCATAGTTTGCTTTTTGGAGTTTTGAAAAGATATAAGTGGCATTTGTAGTTATCACTTCAGTCTTTTGGACTATTGGTAAAAGTATAGTTGACTTTTGCATTGGTGGAAAAGGAAAATTGTACCTACAAAGTTTTTTTCTTGATCTCTTGCATTTCTTTGTATGATGGTGTTTGTGTAGCATTGCCAAAGGAGGTTCCAAATTTTGAGTGTCACAGGTAATATACTTATCAACAAAAGCTATGATGTCCGTGTTGTTATTTTATGTGTAGATTGGTGCATTTTTAACCCATATGAGGAAATGATCATGTTAATTTCCTCGATTTTGGAACTGAGTGAGTGAGAAGTAATCAATGACATTTCCAAAGAAAGAGTCATCTATAAGTATCAATTTTTTAATTGCATTGATTCTATGTTTATAGTAATGTGCACAAGTGATAGGATCTTTCTTGATTAGTTCAAATTTGTCAATGTATGTTGGGTGATTAGATTCTTGACGGTTTTGTGCTAATTGGTGTAGATTGTGTAGCTCTTGTAATGTTTGAATTAGTGGATCCCAATTTTGCTCAGCACTAGAGAAAGTGATGAAAAATGTTGGTGGTCCTAGTTGTCAAATCATAGCAAATACATTTTTCTTAAGTTGTTGTGAATAGTCTGGAGAGATTCTTATTCTTTTGAAATCAACGTATCCAATATCTGATTTAAGAATTTTTTCTAGGTTTGGTTTGTGTTTAACGTCTTTCGCAAATAGCTTCCACCCTTTTAACTGGCCCTTGCGGATTCTTATTGTCATTGTGGACAGTACTTGTTGTATTAGAACCTTTATAGCTTTGAAAAAAATGTTTGTTGTATGATATGCAAATTGTCTTTGTGACTGTAAGAGCTCCCAGCGTACTATTTTTTGATACGTAAAGTTTTTTACAATGTCATTATCACATGACTTGCCAAAGAATAAAGTTGGGAAATTCATTTCTTCAACATAAATGTCCTTAAATATTCCAATTGGATACTTGTGCTCTGCAGGTGCAATTTCAATAATCTTGTCCTCCATGTTATGGATACTTCTAGACTCAGTGAATCCATGTATCAATGTTTCTGATGGGTTTTCATTTTCCATTTCACTGTCTGATTTTGTTTCACTTGTATTTTGTGGACTATTGGCTTCGTTTTCTTTAGTGCATTGGAGAACTTCTTGCCAATCTTGGTTTATGTGGACTTCGTGCATTTTGTATAATGGTGTCCTTGTTAATTGAGTCAAAGCTTGCATGATGACATTTGGGCGCACCATGCCTTTTTGAAATGCATTTTTGTATTTTAAGTGTCTTTTCAATGAAACAACAATTGTTTGTGTGTTGTTAATTGATTGTGGTAATGCTCTCTGTACAATGTTCATGTCAACAGGGACATTTATAATAGAACCTGTTAGGCCTATTTGAGACCTTTTGAACCCTAGTTCCCAAATCTATGCAAATGCAATTCTAAGTGAGACAAGTCGTTCTTCTAGATGAGTTAAATTTTGCACATAGCACAATGGTCTGTTAGTTCTTATTTTCTGTGGCGTAGCATACTTTGGAATAGTGGACTGTTTCAATGCAAAGTAGCATACATTGCATATGAGATCTGTGAATGGTAAGGAATCTGATTGTAGTAGCTTACAGTATAGCTGTTTTTGTTTTTCTTTGAAAATCCTGATGTCCTTGTTGAAACAGAGCACTTGGAAAATTGCACATGGGTGTTTTGGTGTATCCTGTATTGTTGTTTTATAAATTTCTATTGGTGTCAATGTTTTTTTTTTCTTTGGGCTGCTAGGTACACTTTCTTTTTGTTTTTCTTTTCTAATCAAGTTCTTTAGGTGATTAAGTCTTATTGTTGATTTATGTTTAAAATTGTTTGCTATGACAGATGGTATCAAATTTTCCTTGTTTTTAGGCAAAGCATGTGGCTTGGTCAAGTAAGTATTTTTGTATTGTGGACGATTTCTGATCAACTTTTTAAGTTGGAGTAAGCTTGTTGAGCATAGGCGAGTTAGATTTTGTGCTTTGATACTTAGAAGTGGCTCAAAATGTCCAGCCAAAGGGTTTGTATCATGGAACAGTATAGAGACTGATTTTGTATATCCAGAATCATTGAAATCTAAGTACTTTCTTGATGTTGTCAATGACCAGAGGCTTATCTGTATTTTTAACCATTTGGATATCCAGTGAATGCAAAACAAGTCACCCCACAATCCACGTTCGCCATGGTCTTTGCATGAGCTTGCGGACAATCGCAACTTGCGGAAGTATGTTTCTTGATCATGTACTTTGTGCAATGTATATAGAGTACCAGGATTTAGTTCATTGTTATATGATTTAATTGCTTCTTTGTCCTTTTTTTGAAAGCAAGTCAGGAAATAATCTATATCTCCATTGCGTAATTGAGTTGAGGTGTATTGGTTGTTAAGTAGAACTTGAAGCGAATCAAACAAACAATCACCAACATTGTATGCAAATGTGCGTAATCTACAAAGGCCTTCAGCTCTAAGGACATTGTCAATGTTTGATATTTGAGGATAGTTTGGGCACAGTTTTTTAATTTCATGTGAACTCATCAGCTGTTTTGAACTTATGTTTTGTGTTTCAATTTCTAACAATGGTTCAAAGTGTCCACTTAAAGAATTCATGTCATGAAATAGTATAGAGACTGATTCTGTGTAGTCAAAGCTACTGAACTATAAGTACCTTCTTGCTATTGTGCTTGACCAAAGGGAGATTTGTATATTCAACAATTTGGATATCCAGTGAATGCAAAATAGGTCACCCCACAATCCACTTTCTACACAATCTGCCCGTGGCTGTGCAGATAATCACATTCTACGGAAGTATGTTTGTGGATCATGTACTTTGTGCAATGTATATAGAGTATCAGGGTCTAGTTCATAGTTGTATGATTTTATTGCTTCTTTGTCCTTGTTTTGAAGGCAATTCAAGAAGTAATCTATAGCTCCATTTCATAATTGAATTGATGTGTACCGATTGTTAAGCAATAGTTGTAATGAGTCAAACAAACAATCACCAACATTGCATGCAAAAGCACTCAATCTGCAAAGTCCCTTGCTCTTAAGCACATAGTCAATGTTTGATATTTGGGGGCGATTTGTTAATTCATAGGTGTCAATGTCTATCATTTTCTTTGTTTTTTGGTGTAACCTAATGTGTTTGGGTATAGCAAATGTTGGGTATGAATAGCATTTAACACTAGTATCTAGATTACAAAATCTATAATTGTTAACATTGTCGCCTATGTGCTTTCACTCAATAGCATTCGATAGTATGAACCATGTTGTCGAGGATCTTGGAAGTTAATAATCTCTATATATGTTGGAAAATGCAGATTGAGTAGTAGCAAAAGCTTACGTAACATACCACACAACAAACAATTTAATAGAAGCACAAGGGGAAAATAGTATTAATTCTTCAACCTAACCTTGTTATCCATTGTCCCCTAGCAGGATTGTATGTACTTATTCCTGTTACATTGCCAAAGTGGATAAATGAGTACAATGCATGATGTATACTTTTAGTGCTACAAACACAAAACAATATTTTTAGGTAGCTTTGTCTACATGCAACAATTGGTTGACAAGAATCTTTTTTGCTCATATTGTCAATCTCAGTCTATGGTATTTAAATGTTTTGTGTTATTGGATTCCTTTGTTGCTATGTACTTCTAAGCGACTGATTTTTTTTCAAAGAACAAATGATTTTAAAAGCTATTCAGGTAAACATGAATCAAGTGGCACTTAGAGAATATTTTGACAAATCTTTTCTGTTTATAGAAAGTCAGGGAAATGCAAAAGCATTGTTTGATCAGAGAAGATCTATGGCTTTTCTTATTTGTGGGAATAGCTTTTAAAATCATTTGTGTATAGACAATTTGAGGGACATGCAAAGGCATAGTTCCATTGAGAAAAAGTGAAGGCATAGATTGATTAAATAATTTTAAAAAGAGATTGAAACTCAGAGGTGCAGCCACATAGTGCATATATGCAAAGCGAATGCATTAAATAGCATGTGGGTCGATGGAAAACTGCTGGAATGGCTTGGTGGACATGTATAACCAGGCTACTTTGTCCATTAGCTATAGACTTAAGTCAGCTGTTAAGCATCACTATTACTTTGTGCATATTGTTTTTCTATCCTAGAAGTCTCTGTTCTAGGAGAGTTTATAGTGATTAAGTAGAATTTGTTATAGTTACAGTATCCAAAACCAGAAACGAGTTACTTGAGGCAATAAATAGCTTCTTTCCTCAGTTTCCTTTTACTTTAGAGGTTTAAAGCACATAGTGAAATTGGCAATGTGAGCAAAAAAAAACTATGGTTAAAGTCATTTTGCATGTAAGCAAGACCATGGAAAAATATTGCATCATGTCTATGAGGGACTTAGTACATCATTCATTGTACTCATCTGCCATGTCAGCTTTTGAAATTAACTTTGTAGGCTTTTATTTGTAAAACAGGAAGATTAAACATATGTTAACTTGCAAACTGCATAGCAACTTGCCACAGCTATAAAAAGTCCTATGAAAAAAATTGCCTTAAATGCATACAGGTAAAAACCAGTTGACATAGAACAAAGACCTATGGCTCTAAACGCTATTTGAAACTGTAAACAGGGTTTAAAAATTATATGCTAGCAGTTCATTCTATTCTATGGATATTGTATAGAGGAAGTATAACATACTAACACATAAGCAAAACCTGTTCTATTGCTCGAAGACAAATTACTATTGCAATTGTGGATAATGCATTTTCCTATTTTTATATATGGAAACAACCCTCTAAATCATTTATGTTCAAAGAAATGAGGAATACAAGATGAAAAAATGAATACATGGAAAAGAACTTTATGCAGTTATTATATTGAAGAATTTCAATTGCATTTCAAGAAAAGCAAAAAGACAAATTGGAAAACTGACCTTGTAATCTGCTATCGAATGATCAAGTATACTTGTACAAATGTACAAATCGTGATAGGGACAAGCAATTTTTCCTAGTGTAGTTTGTGCGTGATTGTTTAAATACAGTTCAAAGCATTGAACCCTGTCACAAGGACAAATTAGACAAATGAGTATAGTGAGTGACATATACTATGTTATTCATAAAAAGAAAATAGAATTCTTATGTAGATTCATTCGAACGAGAAACAATCCAAATTAGAACTTTTGTTTCTTAAAATACAAATTGCATTTTTATTAATTTTTAAATACTTGTTGCTATTTGTGTACCCTATAATATAGAACATTTTTTTTGCATATGCATGCACCAAGGTAATTATGTTATTGCAATGGTGGCATAAGCTCTTTAAGAGCAATCAATGGAATAGATCCCATATTTGCTTAAGCACCTAAAAAAGTGTAAATAGGCCACAACAACTAATCAATAAAAAAAAAAAAAACAACACTGACTTGTGCTAGCACTGTTAAGTTATGGTAAAAACAATTTCTACCTATTGTTTAATTCCAAACTAGCTATCACTTAATAGTGAAAGGGACGTAAATATTGATTTTCTAACTAAATGGGGTCATTTCATTTCCATGTGCATAAGTTTATTTTGTACCATTATGTAGCATTTACTATTACTTGTGCAATGAAGCCACATGCAATTAGAATTCATAACTCATGGCATTTAGATACACCCAAGGAGAAATACAAACCAAGGTTGTTGGCATCCTGATAAGAAAGATGATGAGATACATCCAATTAATGTATGCCACAACATCTTATTCAATGAAGATGATTTGGATAGAAATGTTACAAATCAGAATCCTTATTGGTGTTTGAGTAATCCTCTTTTTCAAGACTTTTCAAGGAAATTGTATGCCAATACTATCAGTGAATAAGTGGAATTAGATCTTTTAATTGACTTTGTTTGATTGGTCAAATGTGCACAAGGATAGTTATAATTATTTCTTTGTTTTAATTATTATGTATATAAATACTATTCAACAGTTATGTAATTAATTAGATATGAAATGACAAAAGGAAAAAGAAAATTAATTAATTAAGATAATTTGATTCATTAGTTAATAAAGTGAATTATCGTGTAAAAGTAAAAAAATTAGAAGTTGCGAAAAAAATCCTCTTTGCTTTATGCTTTAATGACAACAAGAGACATGAAAGCAAGTGTGGAGTTTAAGCTTATATCTGTAAATTGCATTAGCCTGACAGTTTGTAAAGTGCTTTTAACACATTGTGCTCATATTGTTTGTAAGGTCCTATTATGGGACATGCTAACAGAACAGTGGCTGTAAAACTTGCACTATGGAACAGGTTTGCAGTAATTGAAGATATGCAGTCTTTAGAGAGCTCATAAGCGCCAAGTTATTGTTAAGATGTCACATTCTACATTGGACAAAAGACAATTGCTTGCCCAAGGGACTAGTTTCTGAAGTATAACATAGGCTGAGCACTATGAACCCCAATGTACCTATGGACATTAAAATAAAAGAAAACTAATGAAAGAAACTATTTATTGCCTGGAGTAGCTTGTTTGCAAGTGTCCTTTGTTGGAATCATGACAACCTTTGCCCTGTCACTGTAAACTATTTTGTAGAAAAGACATATCGACACACACATATATGTATACATATGTATATATATGTACAGATACATCCATGTAAAGATAGATTAATGCATCTATGGACACAAGCATATATGCATCCATATGATCACATGTGTATACACATAAATGCACCTATACATACATACATATATGCATAAACACATATATGCATAGATATATCTAGAGTCAGATGCATGCATGCATATATGCATCTACAAAGGTCTACATAGATATGCACATAGGTAAATGCACATGCACATAGAAACATGCACACATACATACATGCACTGACACATTAAGCAGAAAGTGATTGTGATAGTGAACTAAAGTACTATGAAACACAGCCCCACGATGCACTTGAATAGAAAGGAACTGTGGAGAGTAACAAATTATCATGTCAAGTAACTCGTTTCTAGGTGTGGGGCTTGCAACCGTAACATCTCCTGCTTAGTGGCTACAAACTCTTCCTCAGAACAAGAGCTTACAAAACACAAAAAAACAACACACGCAAAGTAATGGAAATGCATACCAAGTAACTCAACTCTATATTAAATGACCAAAGTACCCTGGCCATGCGTGGCCTCCAAGCGGCTCGACCGCCTTTACCTCGAGCCAAATGCCATTCAATGCATTTAATTTTTTTTTCATGCATCACGTACGTCTACCCGCCAGTTTGACAAACTATGCCTTTGCTTAATTTTTATTAATCAATTTATGCGCTCACTGTTTCCTGATATTTTAATGCATTTAATCTACATTCATGGATTACGTACCTCTAGCCACCACCTTTTAAACTATGCCTTTGCTTAAATTTATTTAATCAATTTTTGCATTCGCATTTTCCCAAATGTTTAAAACGAAAATGATTTATAAAGCTACTCAGACGAATAGAAAAATAGATAAATGCTAATTTTCCAATATATAAAATAGCTCTCCAAATTCAAACTATACAAAAAAAATCAATATGTTAAATGGCGAAATGTGATTGGTTCATGCTGCCAGTTAAATGCATTCCAGGCGAATGCATAAGTATTTCTGCCTACTAGCAGGAACTAACAAAAGCATTTCAACCAAATGCATAAGTATTCTTGCCTTGACACTAGGACCCAATAAAATTGTCACTATAGAAAAACAGTTTATCCAAGTGAGTGCTATTAGGGTTGTTATCTTCAATTTCAAACTTCTTTGACATTAATGCATTTTCTTTGGTAGTAGAATATGGAGTTTCCTTTTTAAATGGGAATCTAGAAGAAAATGACATATACAAATAAAATTAAGCAAAGGCATAGGCTAGAAAACTGACAGCTTTTATCAATAGAAAGGGGACGTTTACAGTGACAGAGCAGAAGCTCTTGTGCTCGTTGAATGAACACCAAGAAACAAGTTACTCAAGGCAACAAATGGCTATTTTTTTCTATGTTGCTTCATTATATCCCAAAAAAGCAAGTTGGGTTTCACAACGCATGAAAACACATCTGTGCAAACAACTGCCAAAATTATAATTGCAATGGATGACAATGATGGTGTAATGGACACTAATAGTGCAAACATGGTTCTCTATAGGCTTTTGCAATGCATTTTAACTATATTGCTGTTTTGCATCGAGCTTAAAGAACCACTGCAATTATGGTTTCGAAACAGATTTAAATCAATGGATGTAAGTCAAGAAAGGTTTCCAGTTACACTTAATACTTGAACCATGAAGCATCATTGATTCAAGCTATAGCAAAAGTGCAGACAGGGACACGCAAGCAAATTCAACAATGACATCATCAAACAAGGATTTGTTTGCTATCACTATGACTAACTATTGAACTCAATTGACTCATTAGTCAAACAGCTTTATTCATTACTGACCTAACTTGTCTGAAAGTTATCTTGTTAAACTGATTAGTTAATTTCATTAATGAGTAAAAGATAGAATTGGCTTAATTTGCACAAGCTAACTGTAAAATTGACTTGTTCATTAATTGACTTTGATTAATGGTTCAGGGACAAATGAGACAAATTAAATTGTCATGAGAAAAATGTAAGATGGACTTATTGGCTCTTGCGCCACATATATTATGACATTTCAGCTTCCATGAAATAAAACCGAAAGCAATATAATAAGCAGATGGCTTTAACATACATGAAGAGATACATTTAATATGAACAGCTATAGGCTGTTGAATATTTGTAGCATAAGGAACAGAAAGGAAGATGTTGCCAAATATTTTGCAATTTCGGTCTACAGTTGCATTTGCTTCGTTGTCTATAAAGCCTTTTCAAGAAGTTCCTTTTTTTTTTTGCATATGAATGGCCATGATTGGTTTAATTGATTTGGTGTACAGAGATACATTTTATAATTAACCATAATTAACTTTTCATCTAAGCTTCTACGTATCCCTGTATGCAACTGCGTATACATGCATCCATGTATTTTTTGGATGTGCCACTATAGCCGTGCACCAATTTACTTTGTTATATGGCAATCGCATATAGTAACACTAATAAGCTCCTTCACTGTACATAGCAACTATTTTCATAAATGCCAGGTTGAGCTTATATGTATCAGGATACATATATACACACGCTAAAAAGTACTGAATTATGGTCTCTATTTTCCCATTTTCATAGACACGTTACTATTGCAATCAAATGTGTAAAGCATTTGTGTCCAAAGAAATTAGATAAAGGAATGGCAATATGTTACACAACCCTGTCTTATGCCTTCATAGTAGTTTTTTCATTGCATTTCAAGCAAACCATAAACTAGAATTTTATGCATATAATTTCATCCATGGCATTTACAGCTTTTCCAATAATTGGCCATGACCAACCGTGGAGCACAATTAATTCATCAGCAAACTAGATTGATTGCTTACTGAATTAACTTGTTCAAAAGCTATCATGTTAAGCCAACTAGCTAATACACCACATTCAGTATGAAAATTAAGCCAATTCTATCATTAATCATAGTGATAGCAAACAAGTGCTTGTTAGATGGTCTCATTGTTGAATCAAGTGCAAGATTGACTTGTTTGTTAATTGACTTTGATTAATGGTTCGGAGACAGATGAGACAAATTAAATTGTCATCAGCACAATGTAAGATGGACTTATTAGCTGCTACGCCACATATACTATGACACTTGAGCTTTCATGAAATCACCTCACACCAGCTCCATCAAATCATGGAAGGGTTATTCAGTGGCTTCACGTATGGTCCCCCTGCCATTCGAATGAGAGCAGAAAAGTAAAGGAATAAAATGTAAAGAGTGAATCTGATTACGATGTTGAAAGACTTGTTAAATGAGAAATGGAAACTAAAACATTGAATTTGAGTTTCCATTATCTATTTTTGTTTACTTCTTGACTACTATTTTATTAAACTGTAGATTGTAAAACACATGGTGTTGTAAAAACAACAACTCACTGACAGTTGTAACACACAACGTGTTGTAAAGTATTTTGTATTACTCTTGATTAGTTTTTCATTGGAATTATTTTGTATTGCTATAATTACTTTATTACTTTCTATTACTGTATTTCAGTATGGACATTTCAAGGTGAAGAACATGAGACATATGCAATGCAATATCACAGGTTTAATTACCAAGGTATGAATGAGCAAGAACTTTTTAGTAGATAAAGGTCATGAATGTTGAACTAATAGTATCACAGTCACCACAACATTTAAGGAAACCTATGCTCAACACTCTCTTTTCCATTATCAATTGTATTCCCAATGTCATCCATGAAGAATATCCTCAAAGATATAGAATACATGGATGCACAGGCTAAAGAAGTTCTTCATGGATCAAAGATATGGAATTCATTGATGAAAGAAATGGAAATCATGGATCAAAGCAATGGCTAATAGCAGGTCTAGAGGTTGACAAAGTTCTTCATGGATGAAATTGGGAATAAAATTGATAATGGAAAAGGGAGTCTACACCATAGGTTTACTTAAATGTTGTGGTGACTGTCCTACTATTGGTTCAATGTTCATGACCTTCATCTACTCAAAGGTTCTTGCTTGTTTTTCATGCAATATAGATTTTAGTGACTAGAGATGAATTGTGATTACTTTGAGCGTTTCATTTTTTGTTATTTTGCAGATCTGTGTAGTCACAGGAGATGTTGTTGCTGCAGAGTCAAGACCTGGGAACAAGCTACTTGACACATGTACCCATACACTATGACATTTGAGATTCACATAAGTCTCATGCACGCAAATCTGCTATCATGGTAAAGGCATGCAAACACTGATGTTCCAATTCCATGGGGTAATGCTATTTCCACTTGTCCAAGTTCATTTCATTCCACTATCAAGAACCAATAATTAAATGTTTAAACCAGGTACATGCAAACAACAATGGAAGAAAGGTTTCATAATGCTTTAAGACATTGTTATACTGTCATTATAAATTCATATTTTAAGCTACTTTTAGTATTATTTATTTGAGCTTCTTGTTGAAATGCAAAGGTTTCATCTGCGTTTGAGCTTTTCCATTGGCATCAAAGCATAAAGGGTAGAGGGGTTCTGTTAAAAGTTGTGGTTGTTGTCCTCATAGGCATAAACCCGTATTTTAAACTACTTTTTTACTTCATGCATGTAAGTCGATAGTGTGTTGCTTTTAGCTATTCCATTGTCATTAAAGCATAAAGGAGAGAGGGGTTCTGTTAAAAGTCATGGTTGTTGTCCTCGTAGGCATAAATCTATATATTAAACTACTTTTAGTATTATCTATTCGAATTTCTTGTTGAAATGCAAAGGTTTCATCTGCGTTTCATAGGTATTATGCAGAAATCCTCTTGTTCATTTTACTTCATGCATGTGAGCCCTATAGAATTTGTATTTTTCTAATTGTTGCAAACTGGTCCCATAAAGAGGACTTTGGAACCAAAATTATGTCAACATGTGCAATAATGAGAGCTTTTCAACAATCAGTCAACAGTGTGTTGCTTTGACCTTTTTCTGCTGTCATGAAAGCATAAAGGATAAAGGGATTCTGTTAAAAGTTGTGGTTGTTGTCCTCATAGGCATAAATGCAAACAATGAGAGCATAAAGAATATAGTAGAAACCTTTTTGCTGCTGGAAAGCATAAAAATTCTGTTAGATGTAGTCGTTACTGTTTTTGTATCTTGGGGTTGTAAAAAACTATGTCAAGAAATGTTGTAGAATCCAAATTACAATGTTGCCATAGAGCAGTTAAGTAATATTGCTTTTCTTTTTTAGTCTGTACGATACAAGGAATCCAAGTAGGGTTTCATAGTGCTATAAGGCAATTGTATACTTTGATTATAAATTCGTATTTTAAACTACTTTTAGTATTGTTTATTCGAATTTCTTGTTGAAATGTGAAGGTTTCATGTGCGTTTGATAGGAATTATTGTTTTTAAGATGTTGTAACATACATTAATTGGATGTATCTCAACATCTTCCTTATCAGGATGCTAACAACCTTGATTTGTATATGTCCTTGAATGTATCTGGATGCTATGAACTATGAATTCTACTTGCATATTGCTTGGTTGTACAAGTAATTCTAAGCGTTATAGAATGGTAGAAACCACAACTCATAGTATTCATATACACCCATGCACAAATACATGGTATTCAACACATTAACACAGACATGGTTTTCTAGGGCTAGTTTGTTAGTTGCCTTTGATTAATAGTTTAAATGCACACAAAGCTAATTGCAACCATTTCTTTCTTTGAATTTCTAGGTGCTTAAAGCCTAACTAGCAATTGCCTAATTATTTAGATATGGGACAATACAAGGATGAGTAAGGAAATATGAACTTGCCTAAATGATCATGAATGATAGAGCTATTTGGTAAAATGCTACATATACTGTGACATTTAAGCTTCAAAGACTGCCAATGAACAGCAAAAGCTTCAAAACTCTCAGTTAACATGTAAAGGGCTGAGAAAAATCGATCTGCTAACTGAATGGGGTCATTTTACTTCAATTATTTAGCACTTATTCTTAATTGTTTAATCACAATATGACTGGATGGCTAGCTGGCGCCATCCACAAAAAGCATTTTAAGCAAATGCAACAGTAATCTGTTATATACACACATACATACATGGCAACATAGATACATGCATTCATATATACATAATTACATGCACACATATATACATGCAAACCTGTATGCATGGATGCATAGAAAGACTATGTTTCATGGGATTATTGAAGAGTTAACTTGCTTTCTATATGTTTCCATATTTTGCATCTGTGCCTATGAGGACAATAACCACAATATTTGACAGTATTCCTCTATCCTTAATAGCAGCTCATTAGTTCCAAAGCTCTCTCTATAGGACAGCTGTACATTGCCTACAAGACTCAGATGAATCCTTTGTATTTCAAGCAAAGATTTGAATCAATAACACTTAAAATGATCTAAACTATGACTTTACAATCAAAGTATCCAAACGCATTGTAACAATGCGAAACCCAAGTTCCATTTAAGATGTACAATGAAAGTAAATAGAAGGGAAAATGCATTTGCTTTAAAGTTTGTACAACAATTTCAACAGGTTGTCTAGCCATTGTCGAAAATATGGTTTTCTATCAGCATAGT
This sequence comes from Sequoia sempervirens, assembly GCA_007258455.2. Taxonomy (NCBI): domain Eukaryota; kingdom Viridiplantae; phylum Streptophyta; class Pinopsida; order Cupressales; family Cupressaceae; genus Sequoia; species Sequoia sempervirens. The sequence continues at coordinate 17,545 of VDFB02271734.1, forward strand.
CCTTCAACCTTCTTTAGGTCTAACTGCTACTTTGTTAATTGACTTTGATTAAAAGATAAAAATATGAAATGTGGCCAAGGATAATTATAGACAAGTGTACGTTGCCTCCAAGATTCAGATGAATTCTTGGTATTTCAAGGAAAGGTTTGAATCGATAACACTTAGAATGATCTAAACTATGATTTTAGAATCAAAGTATCCAAACGCATTGCAACAATGCAAAACCCAATTTTTATTTAAGATGCACAATGGAAGGCCAAAATGTGAAATGTGGCCAAGGATAATCATACCTTTTTTATCTCTTTTATTGTTATATATTCAAAGACTAATTAGCAATCCAAACAGTCTCGCCTCTAGTCAGATGCCATTAAATGCATTGATTTTGAATTAATGAATTATGCACCTTTAGCCAGTAGTTTTAATCAAAGCTTGCATATGGATTCAGAATCAAACTCTTAAAATTTGAAAAGGTAAATTTTTTGAAACAAAGATCTACTTTTGAACCTCAAATGCTTAATTTTTATGAACCATATAGCATATGCCACTCACAGTACCCATTTGCAAAGATTGTCCTTGTAACAAAAAGCAACGATATGATTACAAGTACAATCAATATAGTGAGAATCTTGAATTAACCTTTTTCTCTGTTTACTATATGCAATTGTAAACAAAAGAGAAGGTTCATTCTAGAAACTCACCTTGTACTAGTCACTTGAAGAATTTGCCATAGCCGGACCGCTACACGACCTCTTTTCTTCCAACAAAAAGCATTGCACCATGTAAAAAGCTTTCATTAGAAAACAAAAACCATGTATTTGTTTTTTCTAAAAGAATAGCAATTTATAGTACTCCTACTGCGATGGATACTAATAGCAAAAACCATTTTAAACACTATCAAGCATTTTTCCAGGTTCAAGAGACACAAGTATAAATGAAAACAAGATTAACTACACAAGCTAATTGTGACAGGTTATTGGACCACAAATCTTCTAGCAATGAATTTGACTGCTCTTTTCCATGAAGCCTAAAACTGTTCTATCAAGCAATATTACTTAACTGCTCTATGGGAACATTGTAATTTGGATTCTACAACATTTTTGGCATAGTTTTTTATAACCCCAAGATACACAAACAGTAAAAATGACATCTGACAAATTTTTTATGCTTGCCGGCAGGGAAAAGGTTTCTACTGCATTCTCTATGCTCCCATTGTTTGCATTCATGACTACAAGGACAACAACCACGACCTTTAATAGAATCCCTCTATCCTTTATGCTTTCATGACAACGGAAAAGCTCAAAGCAACACACTCTTGACTCATTGTTGAAAAGCTCTCATTATCGCACACGTTGACATAATTTTGGTTCCAAAGCCCTCTTTATGGGACCACTTTGCAGCAATCAAAAAGACACAAACTCTACAGGACTACATGCATGAAGGAAAATGAACATGAGGATTTCTACATAATACCTATCAAACGAAGATGAAACCTTCGCATTTCAACAAGAAATTCGAATAAACAATACTAAAAGTAGTTTAAAATACGAATTTATAGTCAAAATATACAATTGCCTTAAAGCACTATGAAACCCTACTTGCATTTCTTGTATCCAACAGAATAAAAAGCGAAAAGCAATATTACTTAACTGCTCTATGGGAACATTGTAATTTGGACTCCTCAACATTTTTGACATAGTTTTTTATAACCCCAACATACAAAAACAGTAACAACGACATCCGACAGAAATCTATGCTTGCCGACAGGTAAAAGGTTTCTACTGTATTCTTTATGCTCCCATTGTTTGCATTTATTCCCACGAGGACAACAACCACAACTTTTAACAGAATCCCTCTATCCTTTATGCTTTCATGGCAATGGCAAAGCTCAAAGCAACACACTATGACTCATTGTTCAAAAGCTCTCATTATCGCACACGCTGACATAATTTTGGTTCCAAAGCCCTCTTTATGGGACCACCTTGCAGCAATAAAAGAGATACAAACTCTACAGGGCTCACATGCATGAAGCAAAATGACCAAGAGGATTTCTACATAATACCTATCAAACGCACATGAAACCTTCGCATTTCAACAAAAAAATTCAAATAGATAACACTAAAAATAGTTTAATATACGGAAAAGCTCAAAGCAACTCACTGTCGACTCACATGCATGAAGTAAAATGAACAAGAGGATTTTTTACATAATTCCTATCAAACGCACATGAAACCTTCGCATTTCAACAAGAAATTCGAATGAACAATACTAACAGTAGTTTAAAATACGAATTTATAATCAAAGTATACGAATGCCTTCAAGCACTATGAAACCCTACTTGCACTTCTTGTATCAAATAGACTAAAAAATGAAAACTTACCTCTTCTGACCTCAAGCAATTTGTCTCTCACTGTCCACCGTTTTAATGTATCGAAACTCTGAAAATTACCAAATTATCGCTTCAAATAACTCGTTTCTGGGTCTGGACTCTGCAACTATAACATATCCTGCTCAGTCGCTAAAACTCTCCCTCAGAACACCGCTTACAGAAGACAAAAACAACACACGCAAAGTAATGGAAATGCATACCAAGTAACTCAACTCTATATTAAATGACCAAAGTACCCTGGCCACGCGTGGCCTCCAAGCGACTCCACCGCCTTCACCTCGAGCCAAATGCCATTCAATGCATTTAATTTTTTTTCATGCATCACGTACGTCTACCCGCCAGTTTGATAATCTATGCCTTTGCTTAATTTTAATTAATCAATTTATGCGCTCGCTGTTTCCTGATATTTTAATGCATTTAATCTACATTCATGGATTACGTACCTCTAGCCGCCACCTTTTAAACTATGCCTTTGCTTAAATTTATTTAATGAATTTATGCGATCGCATTTTCCCGAATTTTTAAAACGAAAATGATTTATAAAGCTACTCGGACGAATAGAAAAATAGATAAATGCTAATTTTCCAATATATAAAATAGCTCTCCAAATTCAAACTATACAAAAAAAAAGCAATATGTTAAATGGCGAAATGTGATTGGTTCATGCTGCCGGTTAAATGCATTCCGGCTTAATGCATAAGTATACCCCTGTGAACTAATAATTTTAAATATAGATATAAACTTATATTAAATATAATTATAATATAGTTTATAAGTTATTTTATTAATTTTTTAATTATTGAATTAAAATTTTTACATGTGAAATTGATTTTTTGAGAGCATTTTAAAATTGAAGAGACAAAACAAAAAGGTAAATATCTTATGTCTTCATGTTTTTTTCTTAATTTTAATTTTATTTATATTAAAAAAAATTAACTATATTTTTTAGTTTGAATTATTTGTCAATTATTATTTTATTTATAATTGTATAAATTTACATATAGTTATAATACAAATGTTTCATGCTTCATAGAAATTGTTGGGGTTCTACAATGGTCATGGAAAAATGATCTTGGGCTAACTAGTAATGGGATATTATTGTTCTCAGTTCTAAACTCTATGATAAAATCACTCTTTTTGAAACAATAAGGAGCTAGATCACTATTGAATGAAGGTCCACACTTGGAAGTATAAGGGATCCACATAGAAGGGATTAAGTCTTGATAATAAAAAAACCCTTTTTCAAGACCTTGGACAAAAAAAGAAGAGAAATCATTTTTCTAGTCTAGAAGGTGTTCAACGAAGGTCTCTACTCAAGAACAAACTGATACATATTCGCATATTATAATACTTTATAGCCTCGGCCTAGGACTTCAATCTTCCATTCAACAATGTTGTAGGTTTTCGAACAACACAAGTCTTCTATCCCTAAACCTCTTACAATGATTCCAAACCAAATTATAACACCTTTTGATTAACTCTTAAAGGAAGAATGATGATAAGTAGACTATAGAAAATATCCCATGATAAAAGTACTCTCATTAATTGGATTTCCCCAAATTGGTCTGAATCAATAAAGGAGGTCTAAATTCTAGAGAAATGTCTTTTCACTATTCAATTTTTGTGTAAAGAAACAAGAGATAAGGTCCTAAAGAAGATATCTTGATTCCTAAATGGTGCAAGACTCTATTCTCAACCACAATGAAAATATTTAACCCCCATTCTACTCATATTTAGTTTATCCCTTTTTGGGTTTTCATAAAAAGCCTCCCAATAGAATACTATTCCTTAACATTTTAAAAATTTGTTAGCAACTCTCTCAAGATTTTTTAAGAACTTAATTCCATTTCAATTTCTAAATTTGATACTTGTGTTAGGTTTCATGTTTTAATGATCACCTTAGCTCCCAATTCCCCCAAGAAAAAGAACATCTTGCTAGCTCTCTCCTACTTAGAATAAATTATCCTAAGGACCCAAAACTTAGTACACCTCCTCAAGAAAAGAATAAACCTATTAATCATCTTTAAAAAATGTACAAATGAGGGCATTGGTTACCCTTTGGCTCCTTTGACCTTGGAAAATGATCATCCTTTCCTTAAAATAAAAAATCTCAAAACATTCTAACTCTTGATGAACATCCTCCCATTTATTTTGAATCTAGACTTTAATGGTGTTACTTTAGCAGGATCACCCAAAGACGTGCCTCTAGAAGATAACACTACTCCTTTATTTTCTAATCCCCTCTTGAAATAAAACCCTCTAAAAATGATACAACCTATCCTTTGTGGAGCCAACCATAATGCTTAATAAACTTGGTGCTACTAGTTATGCACATGGCTCAAAGGACCTATGGATCCCTAAACTAAGAAATTCATCATTCATAAGAGGGTTGCATTAAATTATTAACCAGGGAATCATAAGCTTTAGATAGTGCTAGAAATGTATATGTATTCATGGATTCTAGACATCCTACATCAGTTGATTATAGGTGAATAAACACATGCAAATATAGTAAAATCTTTAAATTGGAATAAAATGCTAATTTTCAAAACAGAGTAAAGGAACATAAACTACTACCTTTGCTATCAGTACCTAATTCTTAAGACTATAACTAACTAACCATTATATTGTAGTGTGTCCTAACTTAGTTTAACCTTTGAATTATCAAACAAAACATCAATCTACTCCAATTCAAGAATTATAACATATTTATTCACAATCATATATATTGGAAACTATCAATGAAACTCACAATGCATATAATCTAACCTAATAACTTAAATTGAAGTGGTTCAACAATACCTCAAGTGGACCTTGCTTGAGTCACTGCTTCCACGATATTTTTTTAATCACTCACTTACATAACATAACATTATCAAATCAATTCTCTTTTATTGCATTCTAGACACAGAATTGTTACACAAAATCTAACAGGAAATTTGTTGGAAATCTTGTTCAATAACACACATATTATCTTCTACATTCTAACATTGCTAGATCTCCTCCTTGACAGGGCACCCAACTATATAGGGTCTGCAAGGGAGTCCCATTATGTAAGGAAGCTGAGGTAGCATAACATCTTCCTACACTAATCTTGAGAGGAGAATAATGCAAAAAATTTATAGATCTTTAATAACTTTATAGAAACTTAAACAAAAACAAACACAAATATCATGCATATTGATGAGAGTCATTATTGTTCCATTTTATGCATATTTATATTCATCCTTATATTCCATTTTCCTATCGAATCATACCATTTATGTTGCATATGATTAAAATACATAAGAGGCATTTAATATAAATTTGAGATAAAATAATGAAAATTAATTATTATATTGTTCTTACTAATGAGCATTGGGAAATAAATTATCCATAAAATTATTCTGGGATCTTGTTGTATATGTAAAATAACTAAAAATACAGACTACTTCGGTCATCTCGCCAGCACATGATTTGTGCGGGCCTCCATATGCATGCCCTCTGCTGACCACATATACCCAAATTTCCTCACGTTGCAATGAACCTATCTTGTATGGCTGCACATGTATTTGCTTAGATATTTTTGCATCAACTTGCACCTTATATTAAACATCAATAGAGGATGTTGCTTCCATGATTCAACAAATATACTATTTTCCAAATACTGCCATGTTGGATGAGTTTTTTAGATTTAATTAAACAAAGAATTTATGAAGATCTCATGTGTTATGCATTGGAGATAGCCACATATCTATTTATTTCTAATTTCTTCTTTCATTATGTAACCCGTGAAACTTTTAAAATTGTTGTTTTCCACTTGTGGCCAAAAAACTATCTATTGTTGTACTTAATTGTTAAATAGGTTGCGTGTATATATAAGCTCAACATAAGCAAACTTTGAGGGAGGAATTTTTTTGTATATCATTGAGAAATAAAATATCATTATGACCCATCCAACGTAGAAATTCTGTGAGTCTTTCTTCAATCAATTGACTAGGAGGAAGGGCGCCCACTCTTCAGTAGCTAATTGAATGTACATACTTTATTTTATTTTTGCAAGGTGTGTTGTGTGTGTGCGTTTTCTGATGTTGGTTATATTTTGCAACATTCAAACTAGCATTTCAACTATGGTAATTTATGTGTGTTTATATTTATAAATAATTTAAGTTGATTTGTGTGTTTTTTCATTTTATGAATTTAATAATATATGGTTAAGTTTATGTTTCAAAATTTGTTGTAATTTATGTACAGTTCTTATTGCCCGAATAGAAAAGAAGAACTCCTATCGTAAGGAAGTGACAGTTCCTATCGCCAACATTATTTTGATTTGTTGAAGGTCTATTTCCAAAGTTTGCATTCATAACCACTCATCTCATGACTCTCAGCCCTTGTCCAGACTGCCATGATACCTTTCATCAGTTTACGATCCTTGAATTGACACATATAGACCAAACTAAAATTCATTATTACACATCAAATCCATTTCACTCTTTGCCCTAGTTTTGGCCTATCCCATACCACAACATAGTGATTTACATGAGGAAAACCCTTTTAGGAGAAAAAACCCACTCCAAAAGCCACCCAATATATTATTCAGAAATCACAAAGATTACAATATACTTGCAGAGCAAGCTTCTCAAAGGAGTATCACCAGCCAAAGATCTAGAGGTACAATGGCTATCAAACTCTCAAAATACATCACAATACATAGTAGTAATACAACACCCTCATAAAATAGGGTTTCCTTCTAGGGAAATTCAAGCCAAAGAAATATCGACCGTTAGATCTAAGACCTAATGATGAATGATCTAGACTTACAATAATAAAATATACATAAAATATGGCTTTTGGAGGTGCTGCCCCTGAACCCCTATTGGGGCACGCGACCCTCGGACTGCCTATCGGAGGGGATGATTCCCCACAACCCTTGCACAAGGTACCTCCTATACCCCCCGTGTTGATGTATCAACAATACAAGGTTATGTATCAAGAATAACTTGTTAGAGTTATCATACATTAGCTAATAATTAATTAATCTTTAATTGATTATTAGTCTAATTTATTCTCACACACTTTAGCTAAAATTAGGATTGCTTTATTAATTGAGTTAATATTATATCATTATTTCACATCTCATGTGATGTTGACACTTGTCATGATCTGATCTCTTTCTCATTTAGGGCTTTGCTCTTATAAGCATTCAACCATCATTGTAATTACTTCATAGAGAATATCTGGATCTTTCATATCTTCTTGAAAGTCTCTTTCCTATAGCTTTTTCTTGTTGAAGAATATTGCACAAATTTGTTTGTAGATCTCTTGCGTCGAAGGTTTCTTTGTTTGTTGTTTGATCTAGTGGGTCATGGTTTTGTGCTTGTTTCACAATTCTAACATGGCATGAGAGTGTGGATTCAACAAACCTCTTCTTGATTTATGAGGTTCTCTTCTTCAAAAAGGGTTGTAGGCTTCAGATCTGAATCCCCTTTGCTCTTTTGCAAATTTTGGAGGTGGGAATTTTTTGGGGCATTTTGGTGCAAAAAGGACCTCACCATTGGATCTAGAGCTGTTGAGAAAGTCAAATTTGGCTTTTGTTTCGCCTGATTTTGATTTCGTTTGTCAGATCTATGAAGGTTTGAAGAAAGGGCTTTTTTGCCAAATCTAGGGGGTGCCTAATTTTTTGGGGCATTTTGAGCCCAAACAGGCCTCATCATTGCATCCAGAGTGGCCAAAAACCCTAAGATCACATGTCAAATCATCAAATTCTTAGTCGGGACCCATATTTTCTTTCATGCATTTTTTTCCCTTAGTTTCTTAGCTTCTCCCTAAGTTCATCTTAAGGGGGGTGTTAGAGTAATAGGTTGTTTACTTGATTAATTTAATCATATTGATTAATTAATTAAGTCACATTTACTTTATTTCACTTAAGCTAAACTTAGGAATCTTTATTTTGCATTATTAAATTAGTCATGTTGTCTCGTTCATTATGATCTTGACACTTGTCATGTATGCTAATTTAATCCTCTTCCTAGGGTTCTCACTTCAGGGTTTTGATCTCCTTTCTTAAGGATTGATCACTTTGTAATTATTCATCTTCTTAGGTAATGCATTTTTTGCTTCATGTTTGCAGAGCACCATTCTTGTGTCTCTTGATCTCCTTTGGTGACAGGTTATTTTCTTGCAGGTGTTCATTGGGATCTATGAGGTTGGATTATCAACTTCTACATGGTATCAGAGCTCCAAATCTGCAAGCGCTTGTTCATTTTTTGTGAGATCTTGCCTTGAATCTATTTTCTAGTGCATCTAGGGTCAAATCAGACCTCTCAATTGAATCCTAGAGCTGCTGGAATAGTCAATATTGACCTTTGTTTTGTTGAAATTGGCTTTCGTTTGTCAAATCTATGAGGGTTTGAAGAAAGGGCTTTTTTGCTAGATCTAGGGGGTGCCTAATTTTTCAGGGCATTTTGAGCCCAAACAGACCTCACCATTGTTGGTGGCCAAAACCTAGATCATTTATTAGAAATTGTCCATCTGACGGTTTGGCTCAGAGGCAATTTTTTTTTTCTTTTCTAGGCAGTATTTACTTTGCCACCTTCCTAGGAGTTATATATATATATTTCCTGTATTATTTTTCAAAGTATTCAGAACTCATTAAGAATAGCCATGGGGTTTTATTAAAAATTATCGTCAATTCTTTTTTTAGGAATAAGATTACTCAGTGCACAACCACTCCTCAGGTGGTGGGACATGGGGCCCCACCTTCTGTAGTGGTGAAGACACCCGCAGTCTTGCCCTATACCTTAATGATGGCTGACCCACCTTGAGAGTGATGCTCTTCACTAATATATATATATTTTTAAATGTCCTTTTTATATTTTTTCAATAATTTTTTAGGTTTTTTTGTGTTTTTTTTCTTCTAAAAGAAATAAAAGAAATTTTAATTTTTTAAAAAAAAATATATATATAGTTTTTTTTAGTCCTTGTTTTTTTACTTTAAAATAAAAGAGGTAAAATATTTTTTTTTTTTATGCAAAATAATGCATTGTAATTGGAGGAGTTTTTTTCACCACTACTAAATATGGTGGACCTTCAAATTTGGAGGTAGTTTTCCTAAATTTGGCAGAGATGTTCTTTTTCCCTTCTCAACCCCTCGCTATTGGGCTTTTCAAATTTGTACCAGATATTCCAGAGGCCATATCTTGGCCATATGGTGGGCTTTTTCAGTGCAATTTTTTTTGAAATGGGGTGAAATTTTGTGCTATTCCCAGTGGTGCAAGTATCTTCCATTTTTTACTTCTATATTTTTCTAGAATTCTATTTTTCCAATGATGTAGCTGTTCAATTCTCATTTTGGAGACTTTGACGGGCCATATCTTTTGCATCCGAACACATTTTTGGGTGCTATTTTTTTGAAAGTGCATGTTTTTGTGTACTTCATCATGGTGCTATCAATTTATTCTTTTTCTATAAGAGAATTGTATTTTCAGCATGTTGTCCTTTTTTGGACCTTATGGGTGCACATGCATGTACTTATGATTTTGTAAATGCACTGAGATAAAGTGCCTCTGTATTGAACCTGTATTATGGGGGATCTTGCACATCACTTTGTGCCTTGTTGTACTTACACTATGATATAAATTTCCATGGAGGTTGATGTTTTCCTTTGTTTTTCCTTCATATCTTTCTCATGCGTATGTGACTTTTATTTTCACATCCTTTATATCTTCTTTTACTTTCATGATTGCACCTTTAGATGTTCTTGATTCTTCTTCATGCACTTCTTTTTGGAATTTAGTTTTAGTGTACCTATCATACCTCTCCCTTGTCAACATTATGGGGGGGTTTCTACTATTGGTGTTAATGCTTCCTTGGTTTCGCATTGGAGTGAGCTATGTATAAAGTATTTGTTCCTATGTACTAGGAGGATGCAGCGGCTAGTTGCCCATGCATTTTGACGAGATGGAGCACTTACCATATGGACAATCTTCCATTCCTATTTTTGGAGGCGACCTTCCATTTTCACTTGGTCAGTTCTTTAGACTATTGCTACTTGTGCCATATGTATCTTTAAGTTCTTGATGTTTTCCTTGGTTTGCCATCGGATTTGAGTAGTGTCGTTGGGGTCACTCATATAGATTCTTGTCTTCTTGATCCTGATCATCAGATGTTTCATTGGAGGTTATTATTTCAACATTACAACAATCATTCTTTGATAGTGTTGCAGCTTCTTCATGCTTCAGTGGTGTTCTCTTTGTTCCTATCTTTTGGGACAACCTTGTCTTGTTTGAAGGCTTCTTCAGTCCTTCACTTGGCTTTCATCTCTTCTTGGAGTGGAGTTTTTTTGACGAGGTTTTCTCTATTTCTCCACATTATAGAGATCTTTTTTTTACATGGGTACCTTATTTGGCCTTTTTTGTTGGGACCCATCATGCATTCTTTTAGGGTTTTTAGCTACTCCCTAAGTTCATCTTAAGGGGGGTGTTAGAGTTATCATACATTAGCTAATAATTAATTAATCTTTAATTGATTATTAGTCTAATTTATTCTCACACACTTTAGCTAAACTTAGGATTGCTTTATTAATTGAGTTAATATTAAATCATTATGTCACATCTCATGTGATGTTGACACTTGTCATGATTTGATCTCTTTCTCATTTAGGTATTTTCTCTTATAAGCATTCAACCCTCATTGTAATTACTTCACGAAGAATATCTGGAGCTTTCATATCTTCTTGAAAGTCTCTTTCCTGTGGCTTTTTCTTGTTGAAGAATATTGCACATATTTGTTTGCAAATCTCTTGCGTGGAAGGTGTCTTTGTTGTTTGATCTTGTGGCTCGTGTTTTTGTGCTTTTTTCACAATTCTAACATAACTTATTTAATTGAAAGGTTGAACACATTTTCCTAACACATTATTCATGAAATAAAAACAAACTAAAGAACATATGTCAAATATTCCTTAAGAAGAGGAAGAGGAATAAGTCTTAAAACATAAAGTAATAACTACTAAAACATGAGTATAGAAATCAAACAAGGATTCTATGCCCAACAACTTAACCGTTCATAAAGAAAATATACTCTATCATAATTTAGTCCTGTTGAGAATATAATTTTTCAAGCTAGGTTGTCTTATTGGTAGGTAAGAGTAATACTAGGTGACTTGTGAATTGGTTATTAAATGATCAACTCCATGTTCCTTTGAAAGTGGTTGTGTTGGACATAGTTGAATCCTTCATAAAAAAATGTAGTCCTTATACTACAGGTTGAGAAGCTTGTTGTTGCGGGTTGAAAGATGTCATTTGTTGTAAATTTTAGTCTTATTTCCTAAGGCATTCTCATTATCAACAATCATAAATTAAATATAAAATCCTACTAAAATTCATGACACTCATAAACTATACATACACATATTAACATAACATCCATTCAAAATTCTTAACACTACTTAAGTATATATTTAAGGTATGAAAGGTCTTGGTAATGTCTTAAATCTTAGAATAAAGTAATGATAAAAAGTATGAAACAATAATATAAAACTGGCCAATTCTATAGCCCACCATTCCCCCAACTATAGCTCTTGCTTGTGCTTAAGAAATATTTAATGCCAAAGGTTATATTGTAGTGCAGTCTCTCTAAAATCCATCGTTGTGGTCACTCCCTTTTCCTGCTTCAAGTATAAACCTTGTTGGTATGAGATCTTCACCCATCTTTTGTTCTCTGTTGTTGCACCTTCCTCTCACTTCCTTCCTTTCTAGTGTGGTATAGGGAACAAGAGGAGAGGAGGATGAAAAGTGAGAGGAATCCAAGCAATTCTATTTTGTAGGACAGTTGTAATGTACTTTCCTTATTTTCCAACTATTATCACATTTAATGGAAAAGGGAGTGAGGTTCCTTCTTCTTAAGCTCCAAGGTAAGTTCTCTCCATTTTCTCTAGGAGAAATTGAGTTGCTTCTTGATTATCACTACTACTAGTTCACTAAATATTTTGTAATCTCTTTCCCTACATTCCATTATTATTGCTTCTACTCCTCCCTTTTCTATGAGGTCTAACCATTGGTCCACCATTGCATCTAGATCTACTGCTTCTTATCTCAATTGTAAAGGAAATTCCTTCTCTTTTTCTTGATATTATTGTGCATTAATTTTACCCTTTGATGTCCATTCCTAATATAGGAAGCTAAATCCCTAAACTAAACATCCCCCACAAATATGAGTGAGTTTCATGCAATGTCATAAGAAAGAATCTGGCTATGTAAATAAAATTAACACAACTGATCTTACATTACTAGTGTGGACTATTGGAAAACTTCTTTTTTCTTGAATTCATAACAATGGGGAGATCACTAATTATTTGGTTAAATTGAAAACAAATAAATTTTTCTTGTAAAAATATAGTGTAAACCTTGGTAGGAGGTCTACACCTCATCAATTGATTTATTTTATCTGACATTACTTCTATTTTCACTTTCAATTTCTTAATCTCTGTTTCTTGCTTCTCAATCACTCTGGCATGTGTAGACAATAATTATGCTTTCTTTTTTTTCAAAATATTTGTTTCTAAGAAAAATCCCTTGTTTTATTCCTCAATTCAATGCCAAGTGTCACCATAGTGGGAACAATGGGTGTTCATGGACATTTAGTTGGGTTCTTAGAGTTTTGAGCCCTTCTCATTTCAACAATAGCAAGTTGTGTTAATGCTTCCAACCATGACCCTTGTGCAAATTCTATCAATTTTCCTCCAATTCTCAGATTATTTCATCCCTCTCACTGTCCCTTTGTTGGTATACTTTAATTTTATCTTCTAAGTCTTTTATTCTTTGTAAGGTCTCTTACAGTTCCTTGCTAGCATTTCTTCCTTCCAAAATAAATTATTTTTCCTTTTTCCAAAAAAATCCTCTTCCACCTCTTCTGAATGCACAAACCCTTCTAAAATAGGGCTACTTGGAGGTTTGATCTTTTTCTTGACCATAAAAATATCTTTTGAATCTAAATCAAAAGTGTTATTCATGTATAAATGCTACAAAATTGGAGTTTTTATACCACTATCATGAACATTTTCTTCACTAGAATCTGTGTCAATTTCTACCACAAAAATGTTTTTCTTGTTGATTTTTAACCTTCCCCTTCATAGGCCCTTTCCTTCTTAGGTGATGTGACTTCCTCTTTGGTTGTGTGGACCTCCTCTACTTCTTCCTAGGTTTAAAAGTGGAGGCCACACCTTGCCTTTCTCTTATCTTAACATGGATCTCAATAGAAGCAAGGGTTTTTGTTTCTCCTTTGGCTACAGGCTACTCAGCAGAAGCTATAGGTTAAGGTTCAAACTCTTCTTGTTCTTTAGGTTCCTCTATGCTATAGGTAGGTGATACATTAGGGGAACCAAAGGGTATGTCTCTCTAGTGCAACCATGGAAGGTTCTTCTACTTCTTTTTGTTTACCCCTTTCTTTTTCTTTTTATCTTGGGAGAGTGTTGTTAACATTGTTACTAGCTAGAAAACTATCCCAAGATATGCAAGGGAATTGAATTCTTATACATCTCTTAATCAATAAAGTGACCAAACAAAAGTACGAAAGAGTAGACTGATTCCTCTTCTTTTTATACTTGGTTGACATTCTCTTTAGAAAATTATACAAAAAATTGGGTACATTCACCATTCTTTGATGGCGTAGATGGCCAAGGACCGTAAAATTTTTAGTATACAACAATGAATGCCTTCCATCACAAGCCAATTATTTAAAAATATATGAAGCATGAGTCCCAGAGAAAAGTTAAAGAAAAAAATTGTACCTTGTGATGAAGAATCCAAGTTTTCTCCAAGTAATGAAATTTCATTTATGGTGGCAATGGTATCTACCTTGACTAGGAATCCTTATCCTATTCTTGGTAGTCTTGATACCTCTACTACAAATTATTTTGAGGCATCAAACCTCAATCCCCTTATAATAGCTTCACCATTTTGTAATGTATTGGTAAATTATTGGGCCATGAGTTCATTATACTTTGTAAGTCTAAGAAAATGGTCCAACAAACCTACCTACTGGAAGATGGACAAGCATTACCTATCTTCTAACAAAAAAATATGAGCTATATGATCTCTTCTCACAATACCCATCCCATTACAATTTATCTAATTTTGTTTCTTTTTTTTAATCTAATCTATTTTGTATAACCTTTGCTAATTCTGTTAGTTGGTTCCTGAATAACCTCTACTCAACTCTAGATACTTATGTTGTGAAACTATCCTTTTCTTGATGGTTGACGGGAAATCAAAAACAATAAAGAACTTTTGTCTACCCATCCCCCCAAATTAATGATTCTATTTATCCTCAAATAGTAGGTATGAAAGGGTTAGGGATAAGGGTAACTGTAAAAAGATGGGGGGCCAAAAAGGGGGTTTAAGTGGCCACTTTTTTCTGAAATCTGGAAATACTGACCTTGGACATGAAATTGAGGATAGTTACACTCAAAATTTTGAGATGCAACAAAAACAAGGATTGTAGTGCTCTAAGTCTACTTTCTAAACTACTAATTTCTTTTTGAAAATGGTTGAGATAAGGGGTTTAAAAGAGGGGACCACAGAAATTGGTGTTGTTTTTGTCAAAAAAACATAACATAGCAACTTTTGTGGCTCCCTAGCATGGTTAATTTTTTTTTAGCATTTGTAAAATCGCTTTGGAGAGAAATTAGCTAACAATGTGTAGTTTATGCTCGATTTTTCTAATAATTTTTTAATGAATATTTGATTTTTTACTAGAATTTTCAAAGTGGACACTTCCTGAAAAAATAAAATTTTGGTCGTGCTACCCTTATAAATTTTGGAAAGTTCTAATTGAAATATTATTTTTTTATATATGTGTAGAATGGAGTCTAGATTCTAAAAATGTAATTTATTTTAAATTTTGATGAATGGTTAATTAATAACAAAAAAAACACCAAACACTGGGTTTTTCCAAAAAACAGACACAAACAAAAGAAATTATAGATCAAAGGCTTAACATTGTCAAAATGTGAAAAAATTTACATCGTTAGATAGCTAAGAGAGAGCCTAACATTACCTAGGTGTTCAATTTTTTTGACATTGAAACACGTGAAAACTTGATGCTTAACACGAACACAATTATGTGAAATATTTTAGATTTTGCAAAACCATGTCTTTGGACATTGGGAAGACTCTCCAAGCCTTTGGGTTGGTATTCCAAGGTAAACACCAAGCCAAAGGCTTGGGGATTCCTAAAGCAAGAAATAACACGAGTGCATTATAATGCACTTGCATTATTTCTTAGTTTTGACATGGTTTTTGCATTTGTGCCCAAGACATGTCTAGTAAGACATAATGTGAGCACGTTATAACACACTTGCATTATGTCTTGCTTTGTGTTAAATGCTACTCTATTGAATATATGTATATATATTTGTATGTTTGTATGCATGTATGCTTCTATGACATGTATGTATGTATGGTTGTATATATGTATGTATGTATGAATGTACATGCATGTATGTATCAGTGTATGTATGTATGTATGCATGTATGTATGCCTATATATATGTATGTATGTAAGATTGTGTGTAAATCTACACATGTATGCTTGTATGTATGTAAGA
>VDFB02271735.1:0-12219 GCA_007258455.2 Sequoia sempervirens
GGACTTCAATCTTCCATTCAACAATGTTGTAGGTTTTCGAACAACACAAGTCTTCTATCCCTAAACCTCTTACAATGATTCCAAACCAAATTATAACACCTTTTGATTAACTCTTAAAGGAAGAATGATGATAAGTAGACTATAGAAAATATCCCATGATAAAAGTACTCTCATTAATTGGATTTCCCCAAATTGGTCTGAATCAATAAAGGAGGTCTAAATTCTAGAGAAATGTCTTTTCACTATTCAATTTTTGTGTAAAGAAACAAGAGATAAGGTCCTAAAGAAGATATCTTGATTCCTAAATGGTGCAAGACTCTATTCTCAACCACAATGAAAATATTTAACCCCCATTCTACTCATATTTAGTTTATCCCTTTTTGGGTTTTCATAAAAAGCCTCCCAATAGAATACTATTCCTTAACATTTTAAAAATTTGTTAGCAACTCTCTCAAGATTTTTTAAGAACTTAATTCCATTTCAATTTCTAAATTTGATACTTGTGTTAGGTTTCATGTTTTAATGATCACCTTAGCTCCCAATTCCCCCAAGAAAAAGAACATCTTGCTAGCTCTCTCCTACTTAGAATAAATTATCCTAAGGACCCAAAACTTAGTACACCTCCTCAAGAAAAGAATAAACCTATTAATCATCTTTAAAAAATGTACAAATGAGGGCATTGGTTACCCTTTGGCTCCTTTGACCTTGGAAAATGATCATCCTTTCCTTAAAATAAAAAATCTCAAAACATTCTAACTCTTGATGAACATCCTCCCATTTATTTTGAATCTAGACTTTAATGGTGTTACTTTAGCAGGATCACCCAAAGACGTGCCTCTAGAAGATAACACTACTCCTTTATTTTCTAATCCCCTCTTGAAATAAAACCCTCTAAAAATAATACAACCTATCCTTTGTGGAGCCAACCATAATGCTTAATAAACTTGGTGCTACTAGTTATGCACATGGCTCAAAGGACCTATGGATCCCTAAACTAAGAATTTCATCATTCATAAGAGGGTTGCATTAAATTATTAACCAGGGAATCATAAGCTTTAGATAGTGCTAGAAATGTATATGTATTCATGGATTCTGGACATCCTACATCAGTTGATTATAGGTGAATAAACACATGCAAATATAGTAAAATCTTTAAATTGGAATAAAATGCTAATTTTCAAAACAGAGTAAAGGAACATAAACTACTACCTTTGCTATCAGTACCTAATTCTTAAGACTATAACTAACTAACCATTATATTGTAGTGTGTCCTAACTTAGTTTAACCTTTGAATTATCAAACAAAACATCAATCTACTCCAATTCAAGAATTATAACATATTTATTCACAATCATATATATTGGAAACTATCAATGAAACTCACAATGCATATAATCTAACCTAATAACTTAAATTGAAGTGGTTCAACAATACCTCAAGTGGACCTTGCTTGAGTCACTGCTTCCACGTTATTTTTTTAATCACTCACTTACATAACATAACATTATCAAATCAATTCTCTTTTATTGCATTCTAGACACAGAATTGTTACACAAAATCTAACAGGAAATTTGTTGGAAATCTTGTTCAATAACACACATATTATCTTCTACATTCTAACATTGCTAGATCTCCTTCTTGACAGGGCACCCAACTATATAGGGTTTGCAAGGGAGTCCCATTATGTAAGGAAGCTAAGGTAGCATAACATCTTCCTACACTAATCTTGAGAGGAGAATAATGCAAAAAATTTATAGATCTTTAATAACTTTATAGAAACTTAAACAAAAACAAACACAAATATCATGCATATTGATGAGAGTCATTATTGTTCCATATTATGCATATTTATATTCATCCTTATATTCCATTTTCCTATTGAACCATACCATTTATGTTGCATATGATTAAAATACATAAGAGGCATTTAATATAAATTTGAGATAAAATAATGAAAATTAATTATTATATTGTTCTTACTAATGAGCATTGGGAAATAAATTATCCATAAAATTATTCTGGGATCTTGTTGTATATGTAAAATAACTAAAAATACAGACTGCTTCGGTCATCTCGCCATCACATGATTTGTGCGGGCCTCCATATGCATGCCCTCTGCTGACCACATATACCCAAATTTCCTCACGTTGCAATGAACCTATCTTGTATGGCCGCACATGTATTTGCTTAGATATTTTTGCATCAACTTGCACCTTATATTAAACATCAATAGAGGGCGTTGCTTCCATGATTCAACAAATATACTATTTTCCAAATACTGCCATGTTGGATGAGTTTTTTAGATTTAATTAAACAAAGAATTTATGAAGATCTCATGTGTTATGCATTGGAGATAGCCACAGATCTGTTTATTTCTAATTTCTTCTTTCATTATGTAACCCGTGAAACTTTTAAAATTGTTGTTTTCCACTTGTGGCCAAAAAACTATCTATTGTTGTACTTAATTGTCAAATAGGTTGCGTGTATATATAAGCTCAACATAAGCAAACTTTGAGGGAGGAATTTTTTTGTATATCATTGAGAAATAAAATATCATTATGACCCATCCAACATAGAAATTTTGTGAGTCTTTCTTCAATCGGTTGACTAGGAGAAAGGGCGCCCACTCTTCAGTAGCTAATTGAATGTACATACTTTATTTTATTTTTGCAAGGTGTGTTGTGTGTGTGCGTTTTCTGATGTTGGTTATATTTTGCAACATTCAAACTAGCATTTCAACTATGGTAATTTATGTGTGTTTATATTTATAAATAATTTAAGTTGATTTGTGTGTTTTTTCATTTTATGAATTTAATAATCTATGGTTAAGTTTATGTTTCAAAATTTGTTGTAATTTATGTACAGTTCTTGTTGCCCGAATAGAAAAGAAGAACTCCTATCGTAAGGAAGTGACAGTTCCTATCGCCAACATTATTTTGATTTGTTGAAGGTCTATTTCCAAAGTTTGCATTCATAACCACTCATCTCATGACTCTTAGCCCTTGTCCAGACTGCCATGATACCTTTCATCAGTTTACGATCCTTGAATTGACACATATAGACCAAACTAAAATTCATTATTACACATCAAATCCATTTCACTCTTTGCCCTAGTTTTGGCCTATCCCATACCACAACATAGTGATTTACATGAGGAAAACCCTTTTAGGAGAAAAAACCCACTCCAAAAGCCACCCAATATATTATTCAGAAATCACAAAGATTACAATATACTTGCAGAGCAAGCTTCTCAAAGGAGTATCACCAGCCAAAGATCTAGAGGTACAATGGCTATCAAACTCTCAAAATACATCACAATACATAGTAGTAATACAACACCCTCATAAAATAGGGTTGCCTTCTAGGGAAATTCAAGCCAAAGAAATATCGACCGTTAGATCTAAGACCTAATGATGAATGATCTAGACTTACAATAATAAAATATACATAAAATATGGCTTTTGGAGGTGCTGCCCCTGAACCCCTATTGGGGCACGCGACCCTCGGACTGCCTATCGGAGGGGATGATTCCCCACAACCCTTGCACAAGGTACCTCCTATACCCCCCGTGTTGATGTATCAACAATACAAGGTTATGTATCAAGAATAACTTGTTAGAGTTATCATACATTAGCTAATAATTAATTAATCTTTAATTGATTATTAGTCTAATTTATTCTCACACACTTTAGCTAAAATTAGGATTGCTTTATTAATTGAGTTAATATTATATCATTATTTCACATCTCATGTGATGTTGACACTTGTCATGATCTGATCTCTTTCTCATTTAGGGCTTTGCTCTTATAAGCATTCAACCATCATTGTAATTACTTCATAGAGAATATGGATCTTTCATATCTTCTTGAAAGTCTCTTTCCTATAGCTTTTTCTTGTTGAAGAATATTGCACAAATTTGTTTGTAGATCTCTTGCGTCGAAGGTTTCTTTGTTTGTTGTTTGATCTAGTGGGTCATGGTTTTGTGCTTGTTTCACAATTCTAACATGGCATGAGAGTGTGGATTCAACAAACCTCTTCTTGATTTATGAGGTTCTCTTCTTCAAAAAGGGTTGTAGGCTTCAGATCTGAATCCCCTTTGCTCTTTTGCAAATTTTGGAGGTGGGAATTTTTTGGGGCATTTTGGTGCAAAAAGGACCTCACCATTGGATCTAGAGCTGTTGAGAAAGTCAAATTTGGCTTTTGTTTCGCCTGATTTTGATTTCGTTTGTCAGATCTATGAAGGTTTGAAGAAAGGGCTTTTTTGCCAAATCTAGGGGGTGCCTAATTTTTTGGGGCATTTTGAGCCCAAACAGGCCTCATCATTGCATCCAGAGTGGCCAAAAACCCTAAGATCACATGTCAAATCATCAAATTCTTAGTCGGGACCCATATTTTCTTTCATGCATTTTTTTCCCTTAGTTTCTTAGCTTCTCCCTAAGTTCATCTTAAGGGGGGTGTTAGAGTAATAGGTTGTTTACTTGATTAATTTAATCATATTGATTAATTAATTAAGTCACATTTACTTTATTTCACTTAAGCTAAACTTAGGAATCTTTATTTTGCATTATTAAATTAGTCATGTTGTCTCGTTCATTATGATCTTGACACTTGTCATGTATGCTAATTTAATCCTCTTCCTAGGGTTCTCACTTCAGGGTTTTGATCTCCTTTCTTAAGGATTGATCACTTTGTAATTATTCATCTTCTTAGGTAATGCATTTTTTGCTTCATGTTTGCAGAGCACCATTCTTGTGTCTCTTGATCTCCTTTGGTGACAGGTTATTTTCTTGCAGGTGTTCATTGGGATCTATGAGGTTGGATTATCAACTTCTACATGGTATCAGAGCTCCAAATCTGCAAGCGTCTTGTTCATTTTTTGTGAGATCTTGCCTTGAATCTATTTTCTAGTGCATCTAGGGTCAAATCAGACCTCTCAATTGAATCTAGAGCTGCTGGAATAGTCAATATTGACCTTTGTTTTGTTGAAATTGGCTTTCGTTTGTCAAATCTATGAGGGTTTGAAGAAAGGGCTTTTTTGCTAGATCTAGGGGGTGCCTAATTTTTCAGGGCATTTTGAGCCCAAACAGACCTCACCATTGTGACCAGAGTGGCCAAAACCTGGAATCATTTGTGAAATTGTCCGAATCTAGGCGGAGTTGACTTGAGGCAATTTTTTTTTCTTTTCTAGGCCCACGTCTGTTGCACACATTACAAGGAGTTATATATATATATATTTCCACAGTGTATTATTTTTTCAAAATTATTAAAAACTCATTAAAAGAGACCAAGCGGGTTTTATTCAAAATTAATATTAATTCTTTTTTTTTAAAAGGAATAAGATTACTTTCGAGGGGTACACCTTAACCCATATGGTGGTGGGACATCAGTTACAACTCTTTTTGTAGTGAGATTGAGGGTACCCGCAAGGAGTCTTGCCCTGCCACCTTAATAAAGTAAATACATAAGGGTGATCTTCTTTTTTAATATATATATATATTTTTTAAATGTCTTTTTTAATATATATTTTTTCAAATAATTTTTTAGTTTTTTTTTTGTGTTTTTTTTCTTCAAAAATAAAACATGTTTTAAAAAAAAATATATATATAGTTTTTTTTAGTCCTTGTTTTTTTACTTTAAAATAAAAGAGGTAAAATATTTTTTTTTTTTATGCAAAATAATGCATTGTAATTGGAGGAGTTTTTTTCACCACTACTAAATATGGTGGACCTTCAAATTTGGAGGTAGTTTTCCTAAATTTGGCAGAGATGTTCTTTTTCCCTTCTCAACCCCTCGCTATTGGGCTTTTCAAATTTGTACCAGATATTCCAGAGGCCATATCTTGGCCATATGGTGGGCTTTTTCAGTGCAATTTTTTTTGAAATGGGGTGAAATTTTGTGCTATTCCCAGTGGTGCAAGTATCTTCCATTTTTTACTTCTATATTTTTCTAGAATTCTATTTTTCCAATGATGTAGCTGTTCAATTCTCATTTTGGAGACTTTGACGGGCCATATCTTTTGCATCCGAACACATTTTTGGGTGCTATTTTTTTGAAAGTGCATGTTTTTGTGTACTTCATCATGGTGCTATCAATTTATTCTTTTTCTATAAGAGAATTGTATTTTCAGCATGTTGTCCTTTTTTGGACCTTATGGGTGCACATGCATGTACTTATGATTTTGTAAATGCACTGAGATAAAGTGCCTCTGTATTGAACCTGTATTATGGGGGATCTTGCACATCACTTTGTGCCTTGTTGTACTTACACTATGATATAAATTTCCATGGAGGTTGATGTTTTCCTTTGTTTTTCCTTCATATCTTTCTCATGCGTATGTGACTTTTATTTTCACATCCTTTATATCTTCTTTTACTTTCATGATTGCACCTTTAGATGTTCTTGATTCTTCTTCATGCACTTCTTTTTGGAATTTAGTTTTAGTGTACCTATCATACCTCTCCCTTGTCAACATTATGGGGGGGTTTCTACTATTGGTGTTAATGCTTCCTTGGTTTCGCATTGGAGTGAGCTATGTATAAAGTATTTGTTCCTATGTACTAGGAGGATGCAGCGGCTAGTTGCCCATGCATTTTGACGAGATGGAGCACTTACCATATGGACAATCTTCCATTCCATTCAGTTATGAGGTGTAATCAGTTATTTCGTTCACTGATTCTTCAAATAATGGTTGGGGTCACTCATATAGATTCTTGTCTTCTTGATCCTGATCATCAGATGTTTCATTGGAGGTTATTATTTCAACATTACAACAATCATTCTTTGATAGTGTTGCAGCTTCTTCATGCTTCAGTGGTGTTCTCTTTGTTCCTATCTTTTGGGACAACCTTGTCTTGTTTGAAGGCTTCTTCAGTCCTTCACTTGGCTTTCATCTCCTATCTTTTGGGACAACCTTGTCTTGTTTGAAGGCTTCTTCAGTCCTTCACTTGGCTTTCATCTCTTCTTGGAGTGGAGTTTTTTTGACGAGGTTTTCTCTATTTCTCCACATTATAGAGATCTTTTTTTTACATGGGTACCTTATTTGGCCTTTTTTGTTGGGACCCATCATGCATTCTTTTAGGGTTTTTAGCTACTCCCTAAGTTCATCTTAAGGGGGGTGTTAGAGTTATCATACATTAGCTAATAATTAATTAATCTTTAATTGATTATTAGTCTAATTTATTCTCACACACTTTAGCTAAACTTAGGATTGCTTTATTAATTGAGTTAATATTAAATCATTATGTCACATCTCATGTGATGTTGACACTTGTCATGATTTGATCTCTTTCTCATTTAGGTATTTTCTCTTATAAGCATTCAACCCTCATTGTAATTACTTCACGAAGAATATCTGGAGCTTTCATATCTTCTTGAAAGTCTCTTTCCTGTGGCTTTTTCTTGTTGAAGAATATTGCACATATTTGTTTGCAAATCTCTTGCGTGGAAGGTGTCTTTGTTGTTTGATCTTGTGGCTCGTGTTTTTGTGCTTTTTTCACAATTCTAACATAACTTATTTAATTGAAAGGTTGAACACATTTTCCTAACACATTATTCATGAAATAAAAACAAACTAAAGAACATATGTCAAATATTCCTTAAGAAGAGGAAGAGGAATAAGTCTTAAAACATAAAGTAATAACTACTAAAACATGAGTATAGAAATCAAACAAGGATTCTATGCCCAACAACTTAACCGTTCATAAAGAAAATATACTCTATCATAATTTAGTCCTGTTGAGAATATAATTTTTCAAGCTAGGTTGTCTTATTGGTAGGTAAGAGTAATACTAGGTGACTTGTGAATTGGTTATTAAATGATCAACTCCATGTTCCTTTGAAAGTGGTTGTGTTGGACATAGTTGAATCCTTCATAAAAAAATGTAGTCCTTATACTACAGGTTGAGAAGCTTGTTGTTGCGGGTTGAAAGATGTCATTTGTTGTAAATTTTAGTCTTATTTCCTAAGGCATTCTCATTATCAACAATCATAAATTAAATATAAAATCCTACTAAAATTCATGACACTCATAAACTATACATACACATATTAACATAACATCCATTCAAAATTCTTAACACTACTTAAGTATATATTTAAGGTATGAAAGGTCTTGGTAATGTCTTAAATCTTAGAATAAAGTAATGATAAAAAGTATGAAACAATAATATAAAACTGGCCAATTCTATAGCCCACCATTCCCCCAACTATAGCTCTTGCTTGTGCTTAAGAAATATTTAATGCCAAAGGTTATATTGTAGTGCAGTCTCTCTAAAATCCATCGTTGTGGTCACTCCCTTTTCCTGCTTCAAGTATAAACCTTGTTGGTATGAGATCTTCACCCATCTTTTGTTCTCTGTTGTTGCACCTTCCTCTCACTTCCTTCCTTTCTAGTGTGGTATAGGGAACAAGAGGAGAGGAGGATGAAAAGTGAGAGGAATCCAAGCAATTCTATTTTGTAGGACAGTTGTAATGTACTTTCCTTATTTTCCAACTATTATCACATTTAATGGAAAAGGGAGTGAGGTTCCTTCTTCTTAAGCTCCAAGGTAAGTTCTCTCCATTTTCTCTAGGAGAAATTGAGTTGCTTCTTGATTATCACTACTACTAGTTCACTAAATATTTTGTAATCTCTTTCCCTACATTCCATTATTATTGCTTCTACTCCTCCCTTTTCTATGAGGTCTAACCATTGGTCCACCATTGCATCTAGATCTACTGCTTCTTATCTCAATTGTAAAGGAAATTCCTTCTCTTTTTCTTGATATTATTGTGCATAATTTTACCCTTTGATGTCCATTCCTAATATAGGAAGCTAAATCCCTAAACTAAACATCCCCCACAAATATGAGTGAGTTTCATGCAATGTCATAAGAAAGAATCTGGCTATGTAAATAAAATTAACACAACTGATCTTACATTACTAGTGTGGACTATTGGAAAACTTCTTTTTTCTTGAATTCATAACAATGGGGAGATCACTAATTATTTGGTTAAATTGAAAACAAATAAATTTTTCTTGTAAAAATATAGTGTAAACCTTGGTAGGAGGTCTACACCTCATCAATTGATTTATTTTATCTGACATTACTTCTATTTTCACTTTCAATTTCTTAATCTCTGTTTCTTGCTTCTCAATCACTCTGGCATGTGTAGACAATAATTATGCTTTCTTTTTTTTCAAAATATTTGTTTCTAAGAAAAATCCCTTGTTTTATTCCTCAATTCAATGCCAAGTGTCACCATAGTGGGAACAATGGGTGTTCATGGACATTTAGTTGGGTTCTTAGAGTTTTGAGCCCTTCTCATTTCAACAATAGCAAGTTGTGTTAATGCTTCCAACCATGACCCTTGTGCAAATTCTATCAATTTTCCTCCAATTCTCAGATTATTTCATCCCTCTCACTGTCCCTTTGTTGGTATACTTTAATTTTATCTTCTAAGTCTTTTATTCTTTGTAAGGTCTCTTACAGTTCCTTGCTAGCATTTCTTCCTTCCAAAATAAATTATTTTTCCTTTTTCCAAAAAAATCCTCTTCCACCTCTTCTGAATGCACAAACCCTTCTAAAATAGGGCTACTTGGAGGTTTGATCTTTTTCTTGACCATAAAAATATCTTTTGAATCTAAATCAAAAGTGTTATTCATGTATAAATGCTACAAAATTGGAGTTTTTATACCACTATCATGAACATTTTCTTCACTAGAATCTGTGTCAATTTCTACCACAAAAATGTTTTTCTTGTTGATTTTTAACCTTCCCCTTCATAGGCCCTTTCCTTCTTAGGTGATGTGACTTCCTCTTTGGTTGTGTGGACCTCCTCTACTTCTTCCTAGGTTTAAAAGTGGAGGCCACACCTTGCCTTTCTCTTATCTTAACATGGATCTCAATAGAAGCAAGGGTTTTTGTTTCTCCTTTGGCTACAGGCTACTCAGCAGAAGCTATAGGTTAAGGTTCAAACTCTTCTTGTTCTTTAGGTTCCTCTATGCT
Organism: Sequoia sempervirens; assembly: GCA_007258455.2. Lineage (NCBI taxonomy): Eukaryota > Viridiplantae > Streptophyta > Pinopsida > Cupressales > Cupressaceae > Sequoia > Sequoia sempervirens. The sequence continues at coordinate 9,987 of VDFB02271735.1, forward strand.
ATAGGTAGGTGATACATTAGGGGAACCAAAGGGTATGTCTCTCTAGTGCAACCATGGAAGGTTCTTCTACTTCTTTTTGTTTACCCCTTTCTTTTTCTTTTTATCTTGGGAGAGTGTTGTTAACATTGTTACTAGCTAGAAAACTATCCCAAGATATGCAAGGGAATTGAATTCTTATACATCTCTTAATCAATAAAGTGACCAAACAAAAGTATGAAAGAGTAGACTGATTCCTCTTCTTTTTATACTTGGTTGACATTCTCTTTAGAAAATTATACAAAAAATTGGGTACATTCACCATTCTTTGATGGCGTAGATGGCCAAGGACCGTAAAATTTTTAGTATACAACAATGAATGCCTTCCATCACAAGCCAATTATTTAAAAATATATGAAGCATGAGTCCCAGAGAAAAGTTAAAGAAAAAAATTGTACCTTGTGATGAAGAATCCAAGTTTTCTCCAAGTAATGAAATTTCATTTATGGTGGCAATGGTATCTACCTTGACTAGGAATCCTTATCCTATTCTTGGTAGTCTTGATACCTCTACTACAAATTATTTTGAGGCATCAAACCTCAATCCCCTTATAATAGCTTCACCATTTTGTAATGTATTGGTAAATTATTGGGCCATGAGTTCATTATACTTTGTAAGTCTAAGAAAATGGTCCAACAAACCTACCTACTGGAAGATGGACAAGCATTACCTATCTTCTAACAAAAAAATATGAGCTATATGATCTCTTCTCACAATACCCATCCCATTACAATTTATCTAATTTTGTTTCTTTTTTTTAATCTAATCTATTTTGTATAACCTTTGCTAATTCTGTTAGTTGGTTCCTGAATAACCTCTACTCAACTCTAGATACTTATGTTGTGAAACTATCCTTTTCTTGATGGTTGACGGGAAATCAAAAACAATAAAGAACTTTTGTCTACCCATCCCCCCAAATTAATGATTCTATTTATCCTCAAATAGTAGGTATGAAAGGGTTAGGGATAAGGGTAACTGTAAAAAGATGGGGGGCCAAAAAGGGGGTTTAAGTGGCCACTTTTTTCTGAAATCTGGAAATACTGACCTTGGACATGAAATTGAGGATAGTTACACTCAAAATTTTGAGATGCAACAAAAACAAGGATTGTAGTGCTCTAAGTCTACTTTCTAAACTACTAATTTCTTTTTGAAAATGGTTGAGATAAGGGGTTTAAAAGAGGGGACCACAGAAATTGGTGTTGTTTTTGTCAAAAAAACATAACATAGCAACTTTTGTGGCTCCCTAGCATGGTTAATTTTTTTTTAGCATTTGTAAAATCGCTTTGGAGAGAAATTAGCTAACAATGTGTAGTTTATGCTCGATTTTTCTAATAATTTTTTAATGAATATTTGATTTTTTACTAGAATTTTCAAAGTGGACACTTCCTGAAAAAATAAAATTTTGGTCGTGCTACCCTTATAAATTTTGGAAAGTTCTAATTGAAATATTATTTTTTTATATATGTGTAGAATGGAGTCTAGATTCTAAAAATGTAATTTATTTTAAATTTTGATGAATGGTTAATTAATAACAAAAAAAACACCAAACACTGGGTTTTTCCAAAAAACAGACACAAACAAAAGAAATTATAGATCAAAGGCTTAACATTGTCAAAATGTGAAAAAATTTACATCGTTAGATAGCTAAGAGAGAGCCTAACATTACCTAGGTGTTCGATTTTTTTGACATTGAAACACGTGAAAACTTGATGCTTAACACGAACACAATTATGTGAAATATTTTATATTTTGCAAAACCATGTCTTTGGACATTGGGAAGACTCTCCAAGCCTTTGGGTTGGTATTCCAAGGCAAACACCAAGCCAAAGGCTTGGGGATTCCTAAAGCAAGAAATAACACGAGTGCATTATAATGCACTTGCATTATTTCTTAGTTTTGACATGGTTTTTGCATTTGTGCCCAAGACATGTCTAGTAAGACATAACGTGAGCACGTTATAACACACTTGCATTATGTCTTGCTTTGTGTTAAATGCTACTCTATTGAATATATGTATATATATTTGTATGTTTGTATGCATGTATGCTTCTATGACATGTATGTATGTATGGTTGTATATATGTATGTATGTATGAATGTACATGCATGTATGTATCAGTGTATGTATATATGTATGCATGTATGTATGCCTATATATATGTATGTATGTAAGATTGTGTGTAAATCTACACATGTA
>VDFB02271736.1:0-42732 GCA_007258455.2 Sequoia sempervirens
GATCATGCTCGATATGGGCTCAATGAAACTGACGAGATACTCAACGCGATCTCACCAACTATCATCTAGGATCCTTTGCTTGACCCTATTTGCCGTTTCACTACTAGATTGCCTCCATATGGCCCAATTAGGGCTGATTACCATGGCACATAGTGCCTCACAAACCTTTATAAGTCGTCTCAACACAATTGTGTCGGAGGCAAAACGGGTCTTGGCAACCTATTTGAAATTAAAAATAAAAATAAAAATATAATTTAAATTTATAAAATCAAAATTTAAAATTTAAAATTTAAAAATATTGAGAATTATTATTAACTTACCATCAGCAACTCCAATTTTGAGAATTGTCTAAATATTCCTTGTGTCATATGGTGGTTGGTGACAAACATTTGTATGTCTTTGCCCTCAACATACGCCTGTTTGATCCACTCAATTTTGGATCCAATTTTTTGTAGCATTAGATTGAGGGAGTGGACAACACAAGGTGTCCAAAAAATGTGTGGATACTTCTCTTTCAGCCAGCCTTGGCAGCCTACAATTTTTGGCATTGTCGATTACAACTTGCACAACATTTTGATGGCCCACTTCTTCACTAGCTTAGCAAAAGATGTTAGCAATAAATGGACCATCTTTCACCTATCCCTCACAATCCACTGCTCTCAAAACATTGCCCCTTTAGGGGACACGGCAATAACATTGATCAATGGGCGATTTTTTGCATCTTTCCATCCATCAAAAACGATGGTCACCCCTGTTTCAATCCATGAATCCCTTATGGGCTTCAAAGTTTGCTGTTCACCTCTTTCTCCAATAAGGTGCAACGCACCTTCTCAAAACTTGGGCCCTTATACCCCTTTGGAGCCTCATTAATAGATTTCACCATTTTTTGCCAATATGGTGAACGAACAACGTTGAATGCCAATCCATTGGCATAGACACATCTTGCTATGTCTTGATCAACAATCTCTCTTGCCTCATTTTGAAATGAAGCTTCCAACGGTCCCTTAGATCTTTTATTTGAAGAGGGCATGGTTTGCTCTTGAGGGATGTTCATAAATGGATGGGTTTCTATAGGTGGAAGATAAGGTAGGTGGTGTAGGGGGTTTCATGGATCGAGATCCTTTCTTCAAAGGATGGCTTGTTTTAAGACTACCAACTTTTTGCCCAGCTTTTTCTTGCTCAACAATATATTTCAACACTACGTCATCTAGAAGGCCTTTGCCATCACCTTCTGGAGGTCATGGACAAGGTTTGATGCCATTATCAGCGATCTTACACAAGTGGACTTTCACTCGACTGTATGAGCTCATATATCGTACTTTGCAATCACTACAAATCCAAACATATACTCCACCACCTGGACATTGTTCAACTATTTCTACATATTTCCAAAGGGGAGAGGTTGCGTTTATTTTGAAACGAGATTGGGCTGAGGTGTTAGAAGTGGATGCCATTGTAATACCTAAGGCACAACAGATTGAAATAATTTTGGTATTGAAATTTGAAACTAAAAGACTTAAAAGAATGAGAACAATCAACAAAACAATAAAAACAAAACAAAATAGTTCATTTGTTAAAAAAAATGTAAGAAAAAAATAAAAAAACTTCAAAGAAACCTACCTCTTTTGAACAAATCTTGCTCTACGATCTTCTTGGCAATGAACGGACACTTGCAAGTGCTTAGGAATAGCACAACAATCAACTTTGAACAACCAACAATCAGCCTTCAAGTCTATTCAAGCTTGTGCAAGCAAGAGAGAAAGTTCAACAATGGAGGCAATTTTTTTTAAATGAGAGTGTTTTTACCTATTTAGTGTGTTTGGAGGCAAATATTAGGGTTGGAATGAATATTTAATTATTTAGAAGTTAACTTTTAGTCAAAAAAATAATTAAAAAATGCAAAAAAAGGCACTTTTTCCACGGCCTAGGCGTTTTGACATCTGGATTTGAGTTGGATTCGTCACGGATTCGGCTGGGCATATCCTGGACGAATCCATAGTGGTGTTTCGAATCCAAGGCAAATCCACAGTCCAAATTCCGTACCCTGTCCGAATTTGAATTGTACCAAATCCGAATTTCAAATCTGGTACGAATCGTATTGTATCTAGAGGCTGGGAGCGACAAATCGGTAACATAGTCCAATAGTAATTACTAATTTCATAAAACTCCAAGCTTGCATACATTCCTATAATTACATGAAAAAATTAGGATGGAGCATGAATGATAAAACTTTCATTAATCTCATAAATTTGCGTAACATCTCAAATTTATCTATCTATAGTAAGTTTTTTGAGAGCCTCATATTAGAGATATTTCTTATTTAGTTTGTGGTCACAGATACACTTAATAACAATTTTGTCCAAGGAATATTAAGAAAGAAGAGTGAAATTGTATTAATGTCTGGAAATGAACAAAGTAGGTCAATGGGACTTAGAAATACAACCAGTTACAAGAGAAAAGTATTGTGGTAATAGAACTCTAAGCTCTTTAAAGTTACTAAATACTTGAATTTTAAGACATAAAAGATTCAAGGACAATAAACTTCAACTTTAAATGTTGTTGGCTATATTGATGAAATTAGAGAAATATTTTTATTGAATGTTTGCACATAAATTCCTATCTTTTCTTTTATTTAAATTGTTGTTCAAAGATCTCTTATCCATACCTGTTTATTACTTTTGAATTTGTGTGTATTTGAGTTGTTGAAATAATTGAAGCATAAATTTGAGGTGCCCACAGCTGAATTTGTACACACCTTTTGGATCTCAAAAAATACGTTTCAATAATTGATGGAATTGATCATCATTTGTAAGTACATTGTGCTCAATTGGTAATGAAGTTTTTTGTTTGTCTGGGTCCATTAGGTGCTGAGTCTGACATGATGTAATATAGCTGCATTTCTTTTAATGCTCATCATATGCATTTGTCAGTGCAGATAGACAGTATAATGTCAGCAAGGTCAGCAAATGAGCATGAAGCTAGCAGAAGGCTGAAGTCAGAGTTTCTTATTCAGTTTGATGGGGTGATGTCAAATTCAGATGATCGTGTTATTGTCATGGGTGAGCTCTTTGTTTTCTTCTCTTGCTTGTATGAATTAATAGGATGTTGTCTAGATTTTGAGAAGGTACCTTCCAGCTATTGATGCTATTTTCTAATTGGCAATATAACTGCAGGTGCAACAAATAGACCACAAGAATTAGATGATGCTGTTCTTCGTAGATTGGTGAGTTTTACCATAAAATTTATCTATACTTACATAGCCAAAAAAGTTAAGAGGTTGTAAAAACAGTGTCAGATAGTTTTGCCTGTTTTGAGGCATTTTTATCTTTTGAAAGAAATGCATCTTATATTACTTCAAAGAACTCTAAATTTATATCAGATTCCCATAAGGCTACATCAGGTGAACAGTGGGGTTGCTAGGAAAATCTCTGCCTGCATTGCCAGGAATGAAAGCATCTGGGCCTTAGAACCAAATTCAAGAAAGTCAATATTTTGACAGGTCCATTTATTTTGAGCTTTAAGTTGCATAGCCATATCCTACCTGAAATTTTGCAATGTTTTTAGGCTGATAGGACAAGTGTCTTGGAAAGTTTCCTTATACCTCATTCTCCATCAAAAGCTCATAGGATATAGCCAAATTGCATGCCATATTGTTTTGCAGATGCCAATGATCATCCAAGAGTAATCCAAAAAATGACATCTGCAATATAGAGGGCAACGAAAAGAAAATCAAATTCTGTACATGGCCAAGTCTAGAATATTTTTGCAGTAAATTTAGAATCTTTTTGCTGTAGGACATCTTTGAAAGACATGGGTAACTATTTCATCTTTTCAACATGCCATATATAAAGAATATTAAATGCCAACCTTGTACAAGCTTATCTTAACTTCTAAAACTTGATGAAGAACTAAACATCTCAATACCTTTAGTTTAAAAGAAGGCCTTGGTTTCCATATGGAGTGATACTGTCTTTGTCATCTCACTTCTGAGTTCATGAAGCCGTTCCTGTTTGTTCACTCTGGAGGATATGGTTGAGTCATGACTCAGTTTATTATATAAGTCTTTGATCATATAATTAGATTATTATTTTTTGATTGCTCCATTTCCTGTCCCTCCAATAAGGGCCTGACTCTTGAAGTTGCAATCTAAATGTGGAATAACCAACCCTCTGAAATCATCTTTCAAAGTTTTTGGATCACTGATTTATCTGTTGCAATAAGCATTTGAGCTCTGTTCAGCTCACGCCAAGAATGCCATTGCTTTATTTCATGATTCCATAGGTATCTCCAATTAAAAAGCACCTTTTTTTTCGAATCTCTTACTTGCAAAAACGGGCAGCAGTCCATGTTTTTCTCAAGGAGTATTATTAAAATAATGTTTATTATTTATTAATGCTCAATATTGTAAAATATTGTAAAATATCCTGATAAGATCGTCTTTGTTGTCTGAGATCTTATCTAAAGTTTCTTTTAGAAGCTTCCTGCTTTTCCTGAAGATCGTCTCCGATCTTATCCTTCCGGCTTTTTGTAAATTCTGTATTGTATTTATTGAGCACATTGCTCCTGTTAATAACATCGATTATTTACCAATTACCTGTGTAATATGGTATCAAAGCCAGCACGCTCAAAGAGAATTTTTTAATTCATAAAAAAAATTGGTTTAAGATTTTTTTGTTTTTTTTTGAATTAAATTTTTTTCAAAATCTTCACGCAAATTTGAAGATTTTTTCACAGTGTTAAATTTCCAGAATTTTTTTTCGAAAATCTCTTTGTGGCTCTTGAAAAAAAATTTGAGGGCTTATTTTTGAAAATAAAAATTGTGGGTTATATCTGGGCGGATTTATTTTTCACAGAAGTTTGCACCTGATCGCGTGATTTGAAGGTCGCGTTTTTTTCTATTCGGGTCGGGTTCTGTAGCCACGGCCTTGATCTTCTGTCTGATCGTGATCTTCTGGAAGGCGTTTGTTTTTGGAGACTCTGTGGTTGACGATGCATTCTTGGTCTGAGGACGCGTTTCTTCTTTTGAGCCGCGGATTTCTTCTTTGTTTAGCGCGATGCATACCTCTTCTTTGTGCTCTTCTTGCTCGACTTTCAGAACTTTTGAAGGTGTTTCTGCTCACAACTGCGACGGCTAGGGGTTTTGACCCGTTTTTCGAAAGCAGAAATTTTTTTCGATTCCAGATTCCTGGTGGGTTTTTTGAGAGCTCAACTGGGTTGGTCTTCGATTTTTTTGGGTGCATCATTTTCCGTGCCTCAAATTTTGTGCCATCCGTACACTGTACTTTCTACAGTCTATACCTGAATCTGCCTCTGTTTTTTTGTTGCATTAGAATTTGTGCCTCAAGTTTAGTGCATCGGCCTCTTCTCAGTACCTCGTTTTTTGTGCCTCGAAAAGCGTGAAGATGGCCAGTTTAAGTAATTTAATGGCAAAAATTACAACACCTAGAAGCAGCGGATGCTGACAATTTTTGAATACCGCTGCCTTGATCAGATGATCCTTGGCAAAGCTACTCGTCAGGCAATGAGTAAGGATCGGGATAAGTTTGATATGAGTAGAATCATTAGTAGATAAAGCGCGGCAACTTTAGTTCTTGATAATCCCGGCTCCTTAGATTCCTTGGAAAATCGGCTAAGGAGATTTGGGATCACTCGAAGGTTTTGCATGAAACTTCTGACAAAAGCCTTGCGTTTTTCTTGAAGAATATGTTGTTTTCTATCATGATGGATGAGAAGACAACTCTGCAAGCGCACCTGAATAAAATCCAGGAGATCAGAGATCAATTGGATGCGATTGGTCGAAAAATGGAGGAAGACATGGTAGTGATCACCCTGAAAAGTCTACCGAAGTCCTATGAACACTTCATAGAGACTCTCAACATTACGTTTGCTAATGTTGATCTCAAGTTTCTGAATTTGTGCACTATCCTGTTGCAGCAGGATCGCTGGAGACAACAGTTCGGTAGCAGTGAATCATCATCCTCCACGGAGCAGGCTTTTGCAGCTAAAACCCATCCGAAGCATCAAGGAAAAGGTCAGCCTTCACAGTAGAAAGGCTCCAGTCAGACCAGTCCGAAGAAGAAAAATGGTCAGTGTAAATACTGTCATAAATTTGGCCACATCAAGAAAGATTGTCGTGCTCGTTTGGCTTATGAGCAAAAGAAGCAGGGAGGGTTTCAGTAGAAAGCGAATGTCGCCGAGCACTCTGAGCAGAAGGAATCTGCCTTTTATGCACTCATGGCAAAAAGGCCCGCAGACCATGTCAAATCCTCTGCTTGGTACATAGATTCTGGTGCTTCACGTCATTTCTCACATAGGCATGATTGGTTCACAGACTTTTCCACGCTACCCAGCGACTACGATTGATTTTTGGAGGAGGTGAGAATACGGTTAACCGGCTACGAAACCTTTATTGAGTTGATGCGGCGGGAGGATCTCATATTCCTCGCGTATATTATGTACGATGTCGAGCTCAATCTTCTCTCAGTCAGTCAGATAATGCGGCATTCTTCCCAGATGGATGTGGTGTTTAGCTCGCATAGATGTTCAATTGTAGATCGTGAGTCTCGCACAACGGTGGCCGTTGGGATAGAGGATCATGGCCTTTACAGGCTTGTGGACACTGGTGATTCTCCGGAGTTAGCCTTGGCAGCCAGAAATTCAGCTGTCACCAGTCTTTGGCACCAGCGGTACGGGCACTTGAACGTGCACTATCTCTCTCAGCTTGCTCGGGAGGGACTTGTCGATGGCTTACCTGACATTCAAACTCAGCATCAGGGCGTTTGTGGTGCTTGTCAGGCTGGGAAGCAGCATCGCACACCGTTCAAGGATGGCGACTCTTGGCTGGCGCTTCGTCACTTCAATTGGATTTCATCTTGATATTTGTGGCCTATGTCACCGCTTCTTACATGGCCGGTTGCAAGTACTTTCTACTTTTGTTGATGATTATAGTAGGAAAATGTGGGTGTACTTTCTTAAAGCGAGAAATTAGAGGTTTTAATGTATTTGAAGTTTAAGGCCTTGGTTGAAAAAGAGTCGATTCTTGTATATGCTTCTTAGGTCAGATAATGGGGAAATTACGTTTCTGATGCATTCTCCAACCGTGATACTCATAGGATAAAATGTGGAGTTAACCACACCCCTCTGCTCCTCGGCAAAAGCGGTGTTGTAGAGCGACGCAATCGTACGATTGTTGAGATGGCTCACTCCATGTTGCAACACAGGAGTGTTCCTACCAAGTTTTGGGCAGAAGCAGTCAATACATCAGTCTATCTCCTTAATAGGTCACCCACTCATGCTGTTAAGGGGAAGACTCCTGAGGAAGTTTGGTTTGGTCGCAAACCTAGGATCAGTCATTTGAAAGTTTTTGGCTCTCTTGTGTATGTTTGGATTCCGGAGGCCAAGCGCACTAAGCTGGACTCCAAGAGCTAGAAACTCATGTTCACAGGGTACAGTGACAATCACAAGGCATATAGGCTGATTGATATAGACACTGATCGTCTTATCTTCAGTAGAGATGTTGTCTTTGATGAGGAACGAGGTCCATTTCACTCTTCCTCACCTGTTCAGCATTCAGAGGATCAGCCTCTACAGCGTCCTGATATGAGTGTCCGACTTCCATTAGGTCCACCTGATGGGAGGGATGACGAAGACCTAGTCTTTGATGATGCTCAACCTGAGTTTCCTCCAGATGATCATGAACATCTCCCTGCTGATCCTGTTCCAGATCCACAACCAGATCCAGCTCCTCCTGTTGCATCTGATGTTGGCACATCTACTCTCCGACCGAAATGGTGGGCTAAGATTATCAGTGATCTTCGTGCTGATGAGCTCATTGAGGGTAGATCATCCAGAAACAAGAGCAAACAGTAGTCTACAGTGAATTTTGCTCTCATGGCCAACATTCACAGTGTTTATGAGCCTCGGACATATTCAGAGGCAAAAGGGATACCTGAGTGGGAAAAGGCAATGGAATCAGAATACCAGAGTCTTCAGAAGAATCACACTTGGGTCCTTTCCAATCTTCCTCCAGGGAAGAAGCCCATTAGCTGCAAATGGGTGTACAAGGTGAAATACAAAGCTGACGAAACCCTTGACAAGTACAAAGCTTGTCTAGTTGCACGGGGGTTCTCACAGAAAGAAGGCATTGACTATGAGGAGACCTTTGCTCCTACAGCCAAAATGAGTACCATACGGCTCGTCCTTGCCTTAGCAGCTCAATTTGGTTGGAAGGTCCATCAGATGGATGTGAAGAGTGCTTTCCTCAATGGTGAGCTGAAGGAGGAAGTATACATGACGCAGCCTCCAGGTTTCAAAGTTGCTGGTCAAGAACAGAAGGTGTGCAGATTGGTCAAGGCACTCTATGGCCTGAAACAGGCTCCTCGAGCTTGGTACATTAAGATTGACACGTACCTCACAGATCATGGCTTTCAGAGGAGTCCATCTGACTCGAACTTGTATGTCAAGAATACTGGTAATGAAATCTTGCTTGTTGTTGTCTACGTGGATGACTTGATCATTACTGGCAGTTCAGCACTTTTGATCACTGAGATCAAACAGGACTTGTGCAAAACTTTTGACATGACAGACTTGGGCCTCCTGCATTATTGTTTAGGTGTTGAGGTTTGGCAGACAGAGAGTAGCATTTTCATCTCCCAGTCCAAGTATGCTCGAAGTCTTCTGGATAAGTTCCGAATGCAGGATTGCAAACCTGCCTCTACACCCATGGAAAAAGGGCTTAAATTGTTAGCTAAGTCCGATTCACCTGTGGTAGATGAAACATTGTTCAGGCAACTAGTAGGCAGCCTCATCTATCTTGCTGCTACTAGACCTGATTTGAGTTTTGCAGTGAGCTACATATCACGCTTCATGACAGCCCCAAAGGCTGATCATTGGGTAGCAGCGTGTCTTGCATTATATGAAGAACCTCGATTTTGGACTCTTGTACACCGAGTCGATCCTAAACTTCGGTGGAGTTCCGCAGTCCGAGATTGGGCAGGTTAGGTTGATGGCCGAAATCAACATACAGGTATATGTTGATTTAAGGATCCGGTCGATCACATGGACGAAGTAAGAAGCGTGAGGCGGTGGCTCCTCTCCTCGGCCAGTATCGGGGGAGCAGTAAAAGCAGCATGTGAGGCAGTTTGGCTTCGCCGGATGCTTGCCGATATGCAAATATCTCAAGCAGGTCCGACTCCCTTGTTCTGTGATAATCAGGGAGTTCTCAAACTTGCCAAGAATCCGATCTTCCATGAGCGAACCAAGCATGTGGAAACTCATTGTCATTTCATTCAAAAGCTGGTTGAAGACGGATCAGTTCAGTTGCTGTATGTTCCGACAGAGGATCAGACAGCAGACATTCTCACCAAGTCGCTCAGTACAGATAAGTTTGTAAAATTCAGGGGGCATCTTGGTGTAGTAAATAGATTGAGCATTAAGGGAGGGTATTAAAATAATGTTATTTATTTATTTATTAATGCTCAATATTGTAAAATATTGTAAAATATCCTGATAAGATCGTCCTTGTTGTCCGAGATCTTATCTGAAGTTTCTTTTAGAAACTTCTTGCTTTTTCTGAAGATAAGATCGTCTCCGATCTTATCCTTCCGGCTCTTTGTAAATCTTGTAATTATTTATTGAGCGTCTCGCTCTTGTTAATACATCAAATAATTTACCAATTACTTGCGTAATAATCTTTGGTCCTCTATAATTAAATAATTTTCAAAAATTATTTAATCAGCTAACACTATCTTGAATTTTCCTATCCATCGATCTTGCAAATCAATCTCCACCATTGATCAAATGTTAAGTGAAAGCATATAAATACGAAGCTTTCATTTCATTCATATCTCTTAGCACTTTTATTGTTAAGATCTCTCTAGCACTTTTATTGTCAAGATCTCTCTAGCAATTTTATGATCAAAATCTATCAAGCATTCAAGCATTATCAAACATTTTCAAGGATAGGTATCATTTATCTTTGAGCATTTATTTTCATCATTGCATCATATCATTATTGTTCTTTCATAGTTTGTTACTTTGAAGAGCAACCAACAATGGAGCAAATCAAGATCTTAGCTATGATGATTTTGCTTGTTATCTAAATTCTACATTCTTAGCCAAGATGTTGAACTTCATTGCATGATTGTGAGAGTGTGAGTTTTGCATTGTTGATATTTGCGATTCACATTTTCATCATCCATATATAGAAAAAGCACAAGTGGAGGTGCATTATTTAGTCTTGTATCTTGGTTGAGTAAGAAACAAGCTTTAGTTTCTTTGTCCACAACAAAGGTGGAATATATAGCAACAACATCTTGTTACACTCAAGTTCTCTGGATGAAGCAAACACTACAGGATATTATGATAGAATATGATCATCCAATATCAATATTTTGTGATAACACTAGTGCCATTAATATCTCAAAGAATCTTGTGATGCACTCTTGGACCAAACACATTTCGGTCGAAAATCATTTCTTAAGAGAGCAAGTGGCCGATCAACAAGTATATTGCCACACAAGAAAAAATTGCAAATATCTTCACAAAGCCTCTTCCAAAAGAGACTTTTGAGTATCTTAGACAAAAGTTGGGAGTGATATCCTTTTCATCTAGTCATTGATGAGATGCATTATTTAGAGGGAGCTCATCATTGTACTATCTTACAGCTCCAAGGATTCCTTTGCCATTGATGTCAAAAGGGGAGAAGTAGAGAAAGGGAGAGCAATAGAGGCAGGAGGAGTATAATGTTCTTACTACATTCAAAAATTATTTTTATGCGAGGTTGCCATCATTGACAAAGGGGGAGATTGTTGGATAATTGTCATTGATGTCAAAGGAGAAATTAAATCGTTGCTGAAGTAAATCGAAAGCCATGGGCCACTAATCATCATTTAAGAAAGACCTTTTCATTGAAGAGAGATTTCATAATGGGCTGACGCATTTTGACGGTCACATTGGAGTTAAATAAAATAAATTTCATTTGTATTAATGGTTGCCGACCCCCCTTATAGAGCCGCTCCTCCATAGAGATTAAAATGAAATAAATTTATATATTATCTTAGGGGGCTGGCCAATCTCTATAGAGGAGATTGGTGCCCACAAAAATAAGTGGGGATTGGTGTCTCTAGTAGGTTGGTGACTACAAAGTTTGTAAGAGAATTTTATATAAGCAATACTTTGCCGTGGTTTTCTCCCGAAAGGGTTTCCACTTAAATCTTGTGTTCTTGATTGTTGAAGTTGTGTGATTGATATTATTGTGATTATTAATTTGAAAAAGTAAAAGATTTCCTTATACTGAGTATTCACCCCTCCCCACCTCTCAGTATAAGTGTGTGGTCATCATAATGTAAAGTGATAAATGGTCATTGCCACAAAAAATCTTCACCGGTGGTTGTTATTTTAATCTTGAATAATCCTTGAGCATAGTTTATTAGCAACCAAAAATCGAGCTGTGTTTTTTACAAACCTATAACCAAAGACAAGGTAGTGATTGAATATTAATTTCATGAAAAGCCAATTTACATTCTGTTTCACACCATTGATTAAATCATCTCTCTTATTTTGTAGTGACTTAAGTCATAACATAAACAATTAGAAGTATATATTTTTAACAATTGCCTTTTAGTGTATAAATTAGAATCAGAAGAACGGCGCTTATATAGTCAATAGGTGCTAAACTATCTTGGTGGACTTCCTCAATTATTTCTGATTATATTTCTTATATGGATTAAAACATAGTTGTCCTTTTCACAAACTTCAATCTCAAGACAATTACACTGGTACAAGACAGTCATACAAAACAGTTAATTGAAATCTGCTTTTAAACCATTATCAACTAGGGTTATGTTAAGGTTAATTCATTGACATAAACATGAACAATGACCAAGTCATCTGTTCCCCCTACACCTACCAATCCTCTGATTCCTCTGATCCCAGTTTCTTTTGGCTGAGATTTTCTTTGTACTAACGTTGAGGAGGCCTTGACCTCCTCCATCCTCCCTTCTTCTGCTGAGAAGGAAACAGCTTTCAGTGCAGCAACATCTCTTGGCTATAGCCATATTTGTAGAGAAGATCTGAAGACCTTCATCCAACCACATGCTTAGAGTTCCATCAGAAAACCCTTCTTCCCAATGAGGAAGGAAAGCGTGTGTCTTCTGTGCATGGAAAACACTCCTAGAATCCAATTTGCCATGGAAGAAATGAAGAGCACACTCTGACTTTCGAAAGGAAAAGCCCTCATATGCCATTTTATGGGAGCCTTCCCATTGCCAAAGACTCCTTGGTTTTGGGTACAGGAAAATTAAAATATGTGGGGTAAGTACAACTACTTATGATGCACAAATGATACTCCATTGAAACTTTCTATCAGGTTTTCCAAGGACCTTGGTTTCTCAAGAAGGTTGGCTTTTTTCATGAAAATTTGATCTCCCTCTTTCAACCCAATTGAGGATCTACTAAGCATTGTCATGAACTGGGTTAGACTTGCAATTTTAGCCAACGAATGCTGGCATGAATACTCACAGCAGAAAATTAGGGAAGCAATAAGCAAATATGTTAGGCTTCAGAGATCACTAAAATGCCAGGGCTCTTTAACTATGCTAGAATTTGTGCAACATGGATCTAGAGAAACTACTTCTAGGCCACATCATTTTAGATCTGGGAGGTATGGAATGGGAACAACCAACAAACTATGAAAATGTCCCCATTAGCTGCAGATCCTGTCATGAATATGAACACTTGCCTTGAGTGTGCCCTTACATTTCCATCCTTGAATATGAATTAAATCCTACAATGGACTTCCAGGCTAATCAGTGACAAGAAAGAGCTAAAGAGAAAGGAAACACAGAGTCAATTGCACCCCGTGCAAACGAACTGCTCAAATGAAGGCTGAATTAACCACCAAGAAATTTCAGAAAGCATATCAAAGAAAAGACAAAGCTAGTCAGTTCTTATCCCCCTTTATTATTTTATTAGATCTAGATCCAGGGGCTGCTGATATGGACACACAAGATATCAAGACTCCACAAAAACAGCAAAAGGATCAGGATATAAAAGCAGAAGACTACCCAGACACACAAATCTACTTCAAAATCATCACTTAGCCAAAAAAATAGCAAAAATTCAGGAACAAAGTCATACCGGTAATTGGTTTGTTCCCAAATGTACATTCCTTTGACCTAAAAATCCAGAAAGAGCCTTCAATAGATCCTTATGATAATATCTCCAATCTGGGTCCTAACTCACCTCCAAAGGGAAGCAAGTCAGTCTGGCCTTTCAATTTGGAGCAAACAATGATATCCTCAAAGACAATGATGAAGCCAGCGTCGGGGCAGAGGGGACATGACACCACTTGTCAAGTTTACCTTAATTTTTTGGATGCTCATAGCCAACTTCTCACCCCCTTGTGTGTCACTCACTCTACCCCACACCATGTCTTTCTTTAGTTATGATCCTATCACTTCACTTCATGTCTTTCCAACCTTTTCCACCCGCTTACCTCTCCTACACCTATATCCCTAATTACCTAAGGTTACATCTCTATCCCTTATTTTAATCTCGTTTATGTATACCCCTTCTCCAACACTTATAAGTCATATCACCTTCCTCCTATACCCCCTCCCTAACTGCCGACATGCTGTTTCCTGACCATCCATTCTGCCTATCCTCTTTGACCATATCATCAACCTCGTAAGACTCAACAACCTATCATCAATCAAGCTGATGCATACCAAACAACATTTATTGTGAATCTACCTTTCTTCATTCAAATTGTCTTCAAATTGAGAATAATTTGCACCAGATCAGAGGCATTTTTTACTCTAGGTTTAATCAATTTGTACATGGGTTAAAGATGATGATGACTTTGATGTAAGTGACAATGTGAACTAGGGTCAGTTCAATCTCTTAGAAGGGATATGCTTCAAATGATGAACTCAACGGAGATACTTACAAAGAGTTCAAGGACTTGTGTACAAATGACTAGATGGAAGGCCACTGATTTGATTTAAACTGGTAATTTAGGGGACAATACACTAGTTGAGGAATTTAATGTATTGTAAGCAACAGTTGAACAAAACTCAAACAAAACAAATTTGAGAAATACTGAATAATTGAAAATAATAGATTCTTATTTCCACTAAGAGCTTATACTAAATGGGAAAACTTTTTAAGAGATATGTATGCCACTATGCCTTCTACTCTGCCTTCATACTTTAAATTTAGTTATTATATAGCTTTACAATAGAAGAAATAGTGCTTACTGATAATATAAATCAGGGATCTTGGTGGGAATTAGAGAGTCATTCCACATAGTAGTGACTTGTGTCCTTGGAAGTTGAAATTGATAGTCAGATAAGGACAAGCTTATCGGTAAACTAAAAATGTTTATTGGAGTTGTTTAATTTTAATACCCTATTTGTTAGGGTGATAACTCTTATTCCATTACTTGAAATTTGAAGATTGTGTGTTGGATTGTAGCATGAGAAAAGTCCAATTGTTGCATCGTCAAATTCCACTTAGAAGAACCCAAAAATTCAAAATCCAAAAACATATAAATGGGCAAAAAATAGATTTTCATTTGCTTTAGAATTCTATCATAACTGCTAGTTAGATGACATTAGATTTTTTATGGATCATTCATCCAAAATATCTCCGGATCATTCATTGAAAACATTTTGAGTTCCTGGTGAACCATTTGCCCTTATGTGTAACTTGTCCTGCCTTCACCATCTGATAGAGTGGAATTTATTGGAATAATATAATAATATTACTTCATTGTATAAATGTTTGGGTATGCCTGACTTTGTTAGTTAATCTTATAACTGACTTGTCTTTTTGTAAATTGCAATCTCCTATCAATAATATTTTGCTCATTGCTTTCCCAAATTTATTTTGATATGGGAGCCATATGAGATTTTGTGCCATGAGAGCAATCCATGATTTGTTTGGCTTGAGACAAATGAGATGATTGTTCGTGGGAGAAGACAACCACATCACATATCTATTGTGGGTGAATAGGAGGCAACAAAGTAGTAGAGTGTGGGAAGTGTCAAGTAAGCAACACTTAAAGACAAGTGTGGGAATTTCTGCCAAATGATTTACTGCTGAAATTGTGAAGGAGACTGAGCCACCATCATTGAATCCTGCAAAGTGTAAGTCTAAGAAGAAGCCACTGTCGAAAGTGAAGATCAGTAGGTGCCAAAGTTAGGAGATAAACTTATGCACGATTTCTCATTGTAATTCCATTCTCTTCCTTAAAACACAAACTCACACCATAGACCTAGATTGTATCACCAAACAAAGCACTACTAGAAAAAGTAAGGAGCCGAACATGAATTTTTCTTTGGCAGCGCTGTGGGAAAAGAAATCTGTTGTGGTGAGGTATTTCTGCCAAAATATCACTCTTCACATGAACGTGTGGGAGAAATAGAACATCAAGCCCTAAAGTTACGGTGCAATTTTTTTTTGGTATCCCACTCACATGAGGTTTGGAGGATATAAAAGTTGAAGGAAGCTACAGCTGAGATTGAAAGGATTTTAAAAAATATATCAAATTTTTAATTCTTTTCATATTCTAAAGTTATAAAATAAAAAAGTGCATAATTGATAATAATATAGTTTAAAGACAAGAAAACAAAAACTATATTAATTTGATTAATTCCACTTAAATTTTTTTAGAGAAAATTGGTTTTAAAAAAAGAGAAGAATGTGGAAAATCATAGTGTTTAGTATAAACGGTGACTCTAGTTCACACTTATGGGTAAAGACATTATGATGGATTATTGCATCTAACACTTAATAAAGTTGCAAGAATGATGTCTATGGCATCACCTAGATAAATTGTCAAGGAGAAATAAGGGCACAATAGTTGGTTTGCAAAATTTTGATTCCATACCCTACCCGTTCATCTCTTTTGTTAGACATAAATCTTGATAGTCAGTAATTCTGAGAATATTGGGAAGTTCTTTTTAAGCAAGTGTTATTGATAGGGCAAATCTCTTTCATGTATACTACCTTGTTATCACGTATTAATCTCTTTCACATACTATAAGGTATTGCTTTGAAGAGCCCTCAAAATGCAAAATCCAAAAATGTAAAAAATGCCAAACAAATAGGTTTTCGATTAATTTAAGAATTCTATCCAAAACTACTATTTAGATGACATGAGATATTTTGGATCATTCATTTGAAACATCTCTGGATCATTCATTTCAACTTGAGAAGCAATGGACCCCATTGCTCCTAGTTTTTAGACACTAGATGAGGGAAATTTTGATGAATTTGGTTCTTGGTGAACCACTTGCTCCAACATGTAAATTGCCCTGCCTTCACCACCTAATAAAGTGTAATTTGGTGAAATAATCTAATAATATTACATCATTATATAAATGTTAATAATAATAACATATTATTATTAACATAAATAGTTTGGTAGTTGGTAGAGTATGCCTAAACTGGTTAGTTAATCTTATAATTAACTTGATTTTGTATATATTGCAATCTTCTATCAATAATATCTTGCCCATTGCTTTCCTGAATTTATTAGAATTTGTTGATTCTTCATCTTCTTTACTTATGTATCAATGATCTGATCCATAAGAGTTAGATTGATAGTGCCAGGGTTTGTTTTGTGCTCTACAATTGTTCAATGACATTTGATGTGTTCAATAGTGGCCAAAAGTGTGGTTGAAGAAATTTTGCATTGAACATCAGATACAACCCAAGATAGGATTGGAAGTTGATATAAGTCTATTATCACCCAAACTTGGCAATGGTGTATGTACCATATTGCAAAGCTCTAATTTTTATTATTTGGGCCTTGAAGCCTTTCTTTCTAAAGGTGTAATCATACCTTGTCTTCTACTTGGAACAAATAGGGACATGGTGTTGATCATGTCCTTGCTTGTACTTTTCATTAGTTCACTACAAGATCTCATGAGCTTGTTGTTGAATGTGTCGAATCCTCTCAATAAATCAGGTTGTCTTATACAATTCTTTTTTTGTACACAATGATACCTCATTCAACACAACAAACAATGCTACATCAAATTGTTGCCAATGGTCTAAATGCAAGATAGACTTTGAATGGATTGTGACCTGTGGACCCATGAGTTTGATTGTAGTTGTGTTGGACAAAGGGAAAAATCTCATCCCACGTATAGGAATGTTGAATGATAGATTCAAAGTTTGTGCATGATCATGTGGTTGACAACTTCTATCTACCCATGTATTTGTGGATGGAATGTTGTAGATCTCATCAATTGTGTCTATAATGGACCACAACAACGAACAAAAAAGGCTTATAATCCCACTATCTACGTCTAACACAATGGTTTGTGGTAGGTCAAATGGAATTACATGTTTTCAAAGAGCATCTTGGCAACATTTTCTACAAAGATGACTTTTGTGGGGCATTAGAACAACCATCTTTGAGAACTTATGGACCGATTTTACTTGATCATCCACTTGATATTTGCTGCCCTCTCAATGTTGCTTTGCCTCCATATGGACCAATTTTGGCTAATCACCATGCTAGAAAGTGCCTCTTGAACTTTCACAAGTCGTCTCAAGACAATTGTGTTGAGGCGAAATGGGTCTCATCAACCTATTCGAAAATAAAAAATAAAATAATTAAAAGCAAACTTTAACGAAGAATTAGAATACACAATCAAATTATGACTTAAGTAACTATGTTTAAAATAATAAATTTTCAAATAACTAAAGTGAATTGAAATATAAAATTTTATACTTCACTTACTTTCAATAGCTCCGATTTTGAAAATGATTTAAAAATGCCTTGTGACATGTGGTGGTTGGCAATGAACATTTGGATGTCCTCAACCTTTGCATACAACTCTTTGATCCAATCAGTTTTATTCCCAACCTTTTGTAGCATAAGATTGAGAGAGTGAATTGCACAAGGTGTCAAAAATATTTGTGAGTAGCATTGCTCAACCATCAACCCAACAACTTTGCAATTCTTTGCAATGCCCCTTATGACTTTTGAACATTAAAGGGTCCCACTTTCTCAATGAAAACAATGAGAATATTAGCAATAAATTAGTTATCTTTCACTTGCCCCTCACAATCTATGGCTCTCAAAAACATTTCCCCTTTAGGGGACACTACTATGACATTGATCAAGGGCTGATTTTTAGTATTGTTCCACCCATTGGAAACAATGGACACCCTCGTCTCAACCCATAAATCTCTTATGGGTTTCCATGAGTATTTGAAGAACGTGACCTCTTTTTCCAATGAGGTGCCACACACCTCATAACCTAGGCCCTTGTACCCTTTTGGAGCCTCATTAATCTTTTCACAACTTTTTGTTAATATGGTGAGTGAACAACATTGAAACCCAACTCATTTGCATGCATATATCTTGCTATGTGTTGATCAACAATGTCTCGAGTCTCATTTTGAATTGTAGTTTCCAAAGGTTCCTTTGGTTTTTTGTTTGTAGTGGGTTCTTCACTTTTAGGAGTGGCCAAAAATGGGTGTCTCTCTACCAAAACATTGGGATTAGATTGGGGCCTTGGGGGCTTCATTCCCTATGGTCTTCTTTTTGCTAAGGAATGATTTTCTTTGCAACTTGCTAGTTCATTTGCTTGCTCTTGCTCCATAAGATATGCTATCACTTGCTCTAGTGGCCCAGTACACCATTGTTTCCAAGGAAAGTTTTGATGCTTTGTCTAGGTATTCTACACAAATGGGCTTTCACTAGTGTTACCCCAAGTTTCCAAGACAGGGAGGGCAGGGGATGGCGGGACGAGTCCCCAAGTTTCCGATTTTTAGGCCAAATTTGGGGACGGCGGGGGTGTTGATGTTTATAGCCGCGGGCCTCATACTTCCAGCGGCTAAGTATTCGATTTATTAAAGCAATAAATTAATATAGTCGTTGGCTATTTATTTATTGGAGACAATTCATAAAGAGACGCATTCATTGGATTTGTAATTTATATATTAATTATTTCAAAGGAGGCCGACTATAGTGAAGAGACACTTTGTTTAATGAGCAAGCCGACCTTTCATGAAGAGGCACGATATAGTGTATATAAGGGAGGCGCTACTCTCTTTCATATCATGATTATTCAAGTAAAGAGTTCGCATATTTCTGTAGAAGGTCGATATCTTCAGCAGATCGGTATATCCAAGGAGTTCGACATTATAAAGAAGACATTGCTGTTTGTATATTGGTATCTAGAGAGGTGCCTTCATATTCTCATCAGATTGGCCTTGTGATTGGGCCTCATTGTAAAAAGCGAGTTGCTGCTTATTGTTCTATATATATGTGATATATTGTTGTTGGGTTTTTCTCCCTCGAGGAGGGTTTTCCTAGGGTATCTTGCTGTGTTATTGTGTTCATTGTTTTATTTCTGCTTAACTTAATTCTGATCCTAAAATTAACATGGTATCAGAGCGGGTCTAAGGAAAAGATCCGATCAGATTTGGTTAAATAGAAATTCAGTCTAGAAGTAATGATTGAAGCCACAGGCTGTTTGATGCACATATAAATGTTCAATGTGGTTGCAATGGTGATGTAAGGAGGACAACTCCTGTGGTATTCGTTGATTAAGGATGGCTTAACACTTCGTGGCATTTTTCCTATGCCATATTTTCTTTGGCCGTGTGGAAGGAAGTTGTGATGAGTTATTTTCACTCTTTTGATTACTTAAACCCTTTCATCGCATGAGTGTGGGTGCGTTGATTCATAATGTGATCTCAAGATTTAAATGGAGTCTTGAATCTCTACTAAACAGTCGATTCATATTCCCACTTTCCTTGAGGCCGAGATCGAGTGAAGGTGGCGAAGATGAGACACAGCTACAGGTGTAGCTCATTGGTGTACCAACATAAAGAGGTAAGTATTTTTATGCTTGTACCTTGAATGAATTTTTTATGTGGTTATTAATTAATGCTATAACATTGGGATAGTGAATCTTGTATGCTTCTAGCATTGATATTTCTTCGGGGTAGTTTAAACTATTAGTAATCTCTCTTTGTAAATGCTTCCAGGACGGATCGAGGAGCAAAAGGGTGATGAGAGATTGCGTAGAGAGGAAGAACTTGAGGCATCTTGTGAGGAAGTCATGCCGACTGGAGAAATGATCAAGCATGGAGTCATAGCTTGCAGCCATGGGACTGAGTTGGTGGCTGGAGACATCTCTCGAAGAGGAAGAACCTATTCTGGTTGTCATTGTGATCAGTTACTTCAAAGAGGAGTTAAATTCCAAGGATTCAAGGCTCGAGTTGAGAGCATGTCTGAGAAAAGGATTAAGGTTTTGAGATGGAGGGGAGTTCACTTCCAGAGAATTTCTTTGCAATCTCAGAGGCAGGGATCAAGAGGGAGTTATGTGACTTACTAGTGAAGGTGTCAGCTATGTGGGTTGCAGTATTGCAAGGATAGATGCTAAAGTCCTTGAGGACCTCTTCAGCTGTAGAGAACCGAATTGCACAAGATAGTCAATCTAGATTTGACATTGGTAGCTCCGCAAACCTATTTAGAATAGAGTGATTTGGGATGAGGTCGAGGAGGACAGTCCTAAACTCTCTACAGTACCAAAGGTGTGCACTGGAAACCATTTCTCTAAAGCAAGCCTTGTAGGCAATCTTGGACGAGGAGGTCAGAAGGTTGATGCAAGTACTTGGAGCTTCAGAGGGAGTCACATTCTCATGAAGATCTGTTGTTAATGCATTTTCCTCTGAGACGAAGGAATTTGAGGTGTAAGTCCTTGTTAATGCATTTTCCTCTGAGACAGAGGAATTTGAGGTGTAAGCCCTTGTTAATGCATTTTCCTCTCAGACGGAGGAATTTGAGGTGTAAGCCCTTGTTAATGCATCTTTCTCTGTGATAGAGAAATTTGAGGTGAAAGCCCTTGTTCCACCCTTTGGGAGTAGCCATGGTGGATGTCATGTTGAGAGACTCCATGACAACATCACGTTGAGAGACTCTGTGATGAATTCTTTGTACTTGTGTTTATCCACCCTCTGGGAGTAGCCATGGTGGACGTCATGTTGAGATGACGACATCATGTTGAGTGACTCCGTGATGGGCACTTGTGCACATGTTCTTTTCCATACATGGGAGTAGCCATGGTGGACGATATCATGTTGAGTGACTCTGTGATGAGCTCTTTTCCACAAATGGGTGTAGCCATTGTGGGTGTCATGTTGATAGACTCCATGACTTGGATATCTGGAAGTATTCCTCCCTAGCTAAGAGGGAGTGTTGATGTTTATAGCTATGGTCCTCATACTTCCAGCGGTTGAGTATTCGATTTACTAAAGCAATAAATTAATATAGCCGTTGGCTATTTATTTATTGGAGACAATTCATAAAGAGACGCATTCATTGGATTTGTAATTTAT
This sequence comes from Sequoia sempervirens, assembly GCA_007258455.2. Classification (NCBI taxonomy): domain Eukaryota; kingdom Viridiplantae; phylum Streptophyta; class Pinopsida; order Cupressales; family Cupressaceae; genus Sequoia; species Sequoia sempervirens. Next base: position 21,370 of record VDFB02271736.1, read on the forward strand.
ATATTAATTATTTCAAAGGAGGCCGACTATAGTGAAGAGACACTTTGTTTAATGAGCAAGCCGACCTTTCATGAAGAGGTACGATATAGTGTATATAAGGGAGGCGCTGCTCTCTTTCATATCATGATTATTCAAGTAAAGAGTTCGCATATTTCTGTAGGAGGTCAATATCTTCAGCAGATTGGTATATCCAAGGAGTTCGACATTATAAAGAAGACATTGCTGTTTGTATATTGGTATCTAGAGAGGTGCCTTTATATTCTCATCAGATTGGCCTTGTGATTGGGCCTCATTGTAAAAAGCGAGTTGCTGCTTATTGTTCTATATATATGTGATATATTGTTGCTGGGTTTTTCTCCCTCGAGGAGGGTTTTCCCAGGGTATCTTGCTGTGTTATTGTGTTCATTGTTTTATTTCTGCTTAACTTAATTCTGATCCTAAAATTAACAGGCGGGACGACTATATAAAATATATAAGGAAACTGTAAATATTCATATGGAAACATGGATAAAGCATGCATATATACATTATAGAAACTTAGCATATAACATTTGTGTTAAGAATTCATTGTCAATACTCAATATGCATTCAAAATTCAGAATTCATTATGTGATATTAAACATAGTACATTGCTGCTGTCCCCTGGCCCCGGGACATTTCCGGGACGGGGACGGGGGGATTTAGACACGGGGACGCGTCCCCGGGTAACATTGGCTTTCACCTGACTATATGAACTTGAATATTTGACATCACATCCTTGACAAATCCACATATACCCCCCGCCACCTAGAATTGGTTGTATCATATCAACATACTTACATAGAGGAGAACTTGGATTTGTTTTGAATTTAGGTTGAGCTTTGGAGCTAGAATTAGTTGCCATTGTGATTCCTATGGCAAGAAATTTTATAACAACACATTCAAAACAAATAAAGTTTTAAAAACAAAAAATAGATATATGAAACCTAGCTCTTTTGATACATAAATAGAAAATTGAAAGAAACTTAGAAAAACAAAGCAAAGAATTTGTTTCATGTTTGTAAAACAAAAATGGAGGAAAAATAATGAAAAAACCTCTTATCAAAAATATTTTTCAATGATCTTGGCAGCCAATGGACAATTGTAAATACAAAGGAACGACAATGCGATTGTTGTAGAACCTTCAAAGATCAATCTTCAACTCCCTTTGTTGATTCAATAAGGAAAAATGAATGTTCAACCTCTTAGAATGATATTTGTTTTGTGTAGTAGAAGTGAGCTAAAATAAACGTGTTTTTGTGTTTGTTATGTTTTGGAAGTGACTTTTAGGATTTAAAATCCAGTTTAGGGCACCTAGGTCAAAGTCAAAGCAAAAGGTTTTTTAAAGCACAAAGGATAGATGGGTTTTCCTTGAGCTTGCTCAGGTTCCCTATGATTCTTCTTGGGTTCGCTTGGGTTCAACCCCAAAATGCAGGATCTTGTCTGAATCCATAGGCAGATTAGACCAGATCACAGATTCGGTTCAAACTAAACCAGAATCTGGCCAGTTCACATTAGATCTGGTAACATAGTTTTTAGATGGAAGTCATTAGGTACATGGTTAATAGATGCTAAGAGACATGGTAATGCTTCACAAGATAATTGACCAGCCATGAAGAAATGGAAACATGTGGTAGTAGAGGAAACCATTTGGGGTGAGGAGGATGTAGTTAGTGAGGGTGAGTATGGTGACTTAAATGAGCTAGAGGGCACTTGTCCTCTCCCTTGCATTGCTCATAGAGGTGAGTCAAATTGAGGAGTGGTTGGAGCAACTAGATACCCCTATGAACACTAAGTTGGATATTCTTCCTATGAGCTTGATCCATTCCTCGGCTGCATTTTTTACTACTCTATGCTTGACTGGATTACTCCAATAGGTGGAGTGTGCATTCGCACAAAAGCCTAACATCATCACTCTCAGTTGGAAGAGGAGTACATCTCTTCTATTGTATCTTCACACCCTATGCCTAGTATTTCTCTTGGATCTTTGATTGAATCTATCTCTGTACAGTTTCCTCATCTAGACCTTGTGGTTCCACATGACACATTGCATGATTTTTTATAGACTATGGGGCTCATGGATCAAGCTATGCTTGATAACATTGTAGACCATGTCATATTATGTTAATACATGTTATGCTGGCTTAGTTTTATTGTTATGTTGGCTTACGTAATATGGTGGTTATAAATCATTAGACCAACAGCTGTGTTTTAACTGACAGCCTTTGGTTCTTCAAATAACACTTAAGTTGTTGGGGTAGGGGTGCTGATTTTATGAAGGTCTTCTCTGTAATTCTTGCATTGTATTGAACACTACTTCTCAAATAAAGCCACATTTTCTATATTCTTGTGCAACTGATATGAATTGTGATTTCTATCATTTACTTGCACAACTTTATGTAATCTCAGTACTTAACATTTTAAAGACAAATTGAACTCTGGAATACTTGTGGACATCCTTTATGATGGTGCTATGGGCTGGAGATGGAATGTGGAAGGACACCCTATGGTTCAGCCAAATATAGGAAGTGCACAGAAGCTTGAATAGGACTATATGATAATCAAGGGTTTTCTAGATGTTCTACTTTGTTTATTAAATCTAAAAGTGATTTATGTTGTAATGCTTATCTCTATGGAATAGATTATTATGTTTCTAAGACTTTCTTGAGTGAATCTTATTTTGTAATCTTGAACTCTTATATATATCTATATATATATATTTTCTTTATAAAAATAAGGTTGTCTTGATGCACTGCCTCTTTAGGATATTTAAAATTGAAGATGCACTCTAACAGAAGAAAGGAACAATAGGGTTTCTTGGAGGGTCCTCCATACTTCAATGATTTTCATAATGTAACTTACCTTGTTGAAAACATATTGAACAAGAAATTGCATGCTTATCTTGGGTTTTCAAGAGGAAAGGATGGTGGGAGAGGCACAACACATGCCTGCCATCAGAAAGGGTGCTACCTGCAGGGGTGGCCATCCTTGGGATGGCCCTGCATTGAAGTACATGTCCCCCTCTACATGAGGCGTCCAGGGACGCCTGCATGGATCCCTCAGAAAAGAACAAAAAAACACATTTTAAAAATCACAGTTAAGCTCTGTAAATTTTCTTTTTCAGAAATGTTTGTTTCTGAATCTTCATTACTCTTTTCAAGGAAGCAGGCAAAGTGAAAACAGAGAACATAAATTAGAAGAATGATGATATTCCACATCTTCAACTGCACAGCCCTTCAGCCACAGCCACTCTCTTAATCTTTACTGAACTATGTTCCTGTATTTTTTTCACGCATTTCTGGAAAAATAAATCTTTCACAGATCTTTCACATGTTTACACCATCCTCTTCATTCGGTCTTAACCTATATATATAATTATACAATATATTAATTTATTATATAGATTTATTGTTAATATATTTATCCTTATTTATTTATTGTTAATGATAAGTTGCAATTTTATTTGAAATATATTATACTATATATTATTTGTGCTGCTGTCCCCAAAATTTGAGAAAAAAATTGCCATCTTGTAACCCGTCCCCACATTCCCTTATTCGGAAACTCAAACACTTTTGGTTAGGGAGCACATACTTATATTAGTTGTTTGTCAGCCCATGTTTGATGTGTAACAGCATTGTACTCCACTATTGATGTTGCATATGAATTTCCAGGGATATATTGTATTCTCTTTGCTGCTCGAGTTCAATTTTAATACGTAGTTGTCTTTTAAATGCATGTATCTTAACCAGGAGTTCTAATTATTTGCAGAATGGAGCTGTTTCAGAAGCAATACAAATATGGAAACGACATATTAACCGTGAATTTGAAGGCGTGGAAGAGTGCCCAATCTGTTACAGCATTGTTCATTCAGCAAATCATAGCCTTCCTCGTCTTGCATGTAAAACCTGCAAACACAAGTACCATGCTGCCTGTCTTTACAAATGGTTCTCAACATCACTTAAGTCAACTTGTCCGTTGTGCCAAAGTCCATTCTAAGTTCTTCAATGATAGCAAAATTGTCTATTCAATCAATGGTATCTCAAATTCAGTAAAAGTTGACATTCTTATAGCTATGGATGAATGCTAATCCTCCCGGTTCACGAAGATGGCTAGTTCAACTGCTTATGTGGCTGAATGGTGAACATTTTTGGTTCATGATTCTCTTTCAGGAAGAAAATTGATAGCGAAATTGGCCATCAAAATATACACCCACAAAAAGCCATCATTCTTATTGTAAAGGATCTGTGGTGGCAAATCAGTCTATGTTTGATAGTCTTTTGTAAAATTTTATATAGCATCATGCTATGTTAATAAGAAGTATCGATGTACTTAACTGAATTTCTGAATTTAAATTGTAAAATATATTTTCCTTCAAAATTTTGTTAGTTAACTCAGTTCTATCTTTTGTGTCTACCACAATACAATCAGCTAGTGCTAATCCTGCTAATCCTCTTATGTTCTGTGTAGTTCTTCGGTAAAAGCAAAATTTGACCTGTAAGAGCCTTGCTGTTTGTAACTACTTAATCCTGTAGACTTTTATAGATTGACAAGTCATTTCTATAGTTGTAGAACATTTAAAAAAAAGAAATCTGATCCAAATTTGCAGACTCAACTCTCCATAGTGGAGACAAGATTTCCTAATCTTGAGGTAGTGTGCAAACATAGACATTCCATTTTAGATCCCAAGGCATATGGATTTCAACATTAGACTTTGTTCATTCAGAACATATATTATTTGCATTTATTTCCATTACTTTAGCATTTGATTTCATAATACATTAGTCAACAAAAATGCCCATAAAATTAGTCTAGGTTAATTGTGTGTGTATGCATCCATTGGATTAGTTGAGACTAGACTATAGAGGAAGTTTATTTTCCTTTACATTTTAGTGAACTTGATTGATCCTACACTATCTATTCTTCCTTTAGGGTTATTATCAACATTATAATTTTTAAGATATGATATAACTCTGATTTATCATTTGTTTCTAGTTTTTTAAATGTTTGCGTTCACTTTATTTACATATCTTTTGATTAGGGTTTGAGTATACATAACACTATCTCTCTTCCTAGCCTCCCATAGTAGGATATCATATCAAGTTTTTTTAATGTTTGCATTCACTTTATTTACATATCTTTTGATTAGGGTTTGAGTATTTATAACACTCTTTCTCTTCCTAGCCTCCCATGGTAGGATATCATATCATTATGAGATCTCTTAGGACTTGTTCCTTGGCTAATATACATTCATATTGAATTTTGACATGTTCCTATCTTTCATATCACATGTCACATCTATCCTTGATAAACTTGTGACTTTTTTATGTTATGAATATGGATTTGTTTCTTATAGAGGCATTGTTCTATCATGTTATATCTTTGATCACTTTCATTGAATTGGCTAGATCCTATGTTCTTAGAGATGCTTAGTTCATTTATCCATACATTTCATGATGGTCATATTAAGCAAGGATCTATCATGTGATCCACCTATACATGAAATTAGTGTTTCTAGTGATAATACATTTCTTACACTATGATAGTTTATGAATGAATTGCTTTCTCTACACATGACAATGAGTATAAATAAAATCATCTTCATACATATCATGTTGGATTTATGGGTACTTTTTCCTCACATGATTATAGCTTATGCCTTGATGAACATTCGATAGCTTCTCATGCAGGCTTTATTGATGTTTCATTGCCTTTTTCTACATTGCATGGTGACATTATAAGCGTCATTGAACGACTCCTACATGATGATTATGATGGTTTTGCTGATGCATGCTTACATGCGAAGTCATTCTTGCTAAATATCAAAAACTTAGATGACATCTTAGATTATCGAGTCCAGATTGTACCTAAGAGCTATAGCTCTAAAATGGTTTAATTCATCATGTTTTCTCTACACTTGTGAATTTAGCCAATGCTTTCATTTTTTAACTTAATTCACATTCACATGAGATGGTATGGACTTACATTGACTTCTCATAATCTATCCTTCAATCCATCCATATATATACATATACACATATCCACATATATACATATATACATATATACATATATACACATATTTATACATACATACATATACAAGTACACACACACACACATACACATACACATGTACACATGCATACACACACACACATACATACATACATATATATGCATATACATACACATACAATATACATACATATATTTATATACAAATACATATACATATACATATACATATATACGTGTATACCTATATATGTGTGTGTGTGTGTGTGTGAAACAATTGGATCTCAATATTAGAGGATTTGATACACTATGGATAAACCTTGTTTGAGTACAAGTACTCCAATTCAAGTTGGTTTCATGCAAGCTTGACACACTGTTCCATGTGATGCCAAATAAATTGACTTGTATCATTCTTCTTGGATGTCCACAATTACATGCCATGAAAGTTCCCTCTAGACTACATCAATGTGAGAAAGTTTGGCATAAAGAGAAGCTTTGTTGGATACTTATTGATCTTTGACCATATAATGTGCAAATCAATGGATAGATCTAATAATTGCATTACACTTTACACAATGATGACTGGGGTTCATTATCCTTTATATCTTGTGATTGTTTAGAAAGGTGTTGTCCACCTTGTATAAAATGTTACATATTTTATAAAAGATAGTTAACCTTGGGGTGTGATGACACACTTTGGGTTGCTTAATGTTTCCTTGGGTTTTTTTTGTATGTGATGTTAGGAAAATCCATTTAATGTATGAGAGGGTCACATGAAGAAATGCTATCATGAGTACAAAATTTATTGTCATTTTGAGATCTATTACCAATCTTGAGTGTTGATTGTGGGAAATCTCAATTGGGCGCATAATTTAGGAAACTTGGTAAGGACATTTTTAGGTTGACCCTTTGTCTATTTATAGTGCTCTTGGGATGGATTGAATATGATGCTACTTTTAGATAGGTAATTATATTCAAAATTGATCGAAGAAGTGATTTGCAAATTTATTTGAGAGTCCATAATAGTTCTCTATTGTATTACTTTTTTTTCTATGAATACAAGAAAAGTGATATATTTTGTTGGTGAGTTTTTTTCCTTTGAGCATTTCCCATATTAAGTCTATTTTTGTTTGTATTTTTCCATTGAATGCTTTGAATCTATGTTTCAATGCAAATATTCTTGTTAGGAATAAGTCACCACTAACCCATATGCAATAAATCCCATTCTTAAAAACATCAAAATAAAGCCTTAAATGTATTTAGGAGATATTAGACTATCATGGATTTTGGAGATTTGAAGCACTTTGGGAATTTTAGAGTTTTGAAGATGTTTTGGATTTCTTTGAAACTTTGGGTTTGCTGACTTCCTTTCATCTTTTGGTTTGAAAAATTGATTTTCAGGGATTTCGTGAGGATAGGAAATCTCTGAACAATGGCTTTTATGTATTGAAAGGTATTTAACTCAACTTTCGAGGATTTCTAGAGACGAGGAAATCTCCAAAATCAGTATGTTTAAGTGTGCTTCTGGGTTTTCGACAGATTAGGAAATCTCCAAATAGACAACTTAAATGCTCTTTCGCTAATTTTTGAAGATTAAGAAATCTCTGAAAACTTATCTCCAAAACAACTCTCAGTCTTGATCGGCTTCAGACTTTTTGATGAATTATGGAATTTGGAAAATTTCAGATTCTCTTCATGAGGAGCGAATTTTCCTGAGGTAAGGGTCTTTCATGAAAACAAGTATTTCAACCACCCCTTAACCAAATTTTGAAAATTTTGAAGCCTCAAGGATTTTTGGAGACCGATAAATCTCTGAAAATGAACCTTTTTGTTTGCTTAGCAAAAACTTATGACTTTGAATGGTTTGGATATTTTCATGGATCATGGTTTTTCATGAGTTTTGAAGTTTTTTGTGAAAGTTCAATTTCCTTGAAAACAATAAATTTCCCAAGTTTTGCCCACCTTAACTGTTTTGATGAATGCTTCAGGATTTTAAGTGCCTCGAGGATTTTACCAGGCTTTGAGTTCTATCCACTGGAGATGAATTTCTCTGAAACATTAAAAATTTTGGATTCCAAAGGGTTTATTTGACAAGGAACTAGGGTTGTGGTCGTTATTTCTCTCAAATTTAAATCTTTTGAAAACCCTAAATATGTCCTAACCCAATCCACCTCATTTTATCCTATGCTATTGCATTAATTAGTTAAATAATATTTGTTTAATTAATTGATCTACCCATCACTTTTATCCCACTTTATCCTAGCCAATTGATTAATTAATTCAACCTTTTCTCTTATCCTAATATTTAATTAAATAATTATTTATTATTTATTTAATTAATTTATCCATTATCCTTATTCCCCACCTTTAATTAAATAAATTTTATATTTATTTAATTAAGTCTAGTCTTATCACCAAATCCTCCAGCTAAATTAATTAATTTAGGCTAATTAATGTCCATTACCCTTTTCTTCCATTATTTAATTCCACTTTATCCCCTATCCTTATCCATTTAATCTAATCCATTGACTCCATTCACATAGATCACAATCTAAACTTGTCACCAAATGACAAGTGTCCCCTTCACATGTCTAGCCTTTATCCCAAAAGTCAAACTAACTTTTCATCTTAGCCCTTCATTTAATGTCCCACCTCTTAATCCTAGCCATCCATATAAGGATGCTTCCCTAAACCCATCCCTTATCCCTCATGTGACACTTGTCACATGACTACAACTTCAACCCAAACCCTATCTTCTCATTCAATCCTAGCCATTCATTATGAATGCATCCAAACCCTCCATTGCTTCCATCTCATTTCTATAAATGAGAGGCATCCTATCCCATTTGCATCAACATCTTTTATGCTAATGTCATACTTTTGGAATTTCTATTGATTCATGAGAAACCACATCCAAATCTTCAACAACTCAACATAATACATTCAATCTTTTGAGGTTTACATGTGTATTTGGTTTGATTTAAGCTACTTTTTATGCATATTTTTATTATATCCATTTTACATGCATATAGATCTTATCCCAAAACTTGAACCATTTTTCCTCATCTTTATGAAATTTTCAAAACCCTTAACAAACTGATGAAGAATGACAATTTATCACATTGATGAACCCTTAACAAACAAATTTATTGAGGGTTTTAATGACAGGTTAACTGCTTAAATCATTTGAAAGGAAAACTCCTTAGGAATGAGCCAAAAACATTCTTATCTACATGATAGTGAGCAAATTGATTCATCATTTTTAAATTTGAACTTTAAATGGCTCACTACCTCAAAACCCTACGTTAATTATGCATCACTTCGCTAAGATTTTGAAATTAAACACTCAGATGCATGTGTAGAAACAACCATAATTGACCTTTGAGCTGATTTTGACAAGAGAGATCACCCTCAATCAATCTCAATACGCGCCCACAACTTTGCAAATGCTCCCTAATTGATCACTTGAGCTTGGTCAACTCCACTTCACACTCTACTCAATCTTGCAAATGAAACTAGAGCAAGTAAATAATGAGAAAAACCTTTACATCTACATAGTACAATGCCATAAATTAACTAACAAACAACCTGTAGATCACCCACCTTAAAAATAACATGATTTTCAAGGATTTGACCACATGAAGGATTTTTCGGAGATCTCGAGCAACTTTGGGATTTTGGAGATTTCAATCAATTTTGAAATTTTGGGGATTTCGATTGAATTTGAAATTTTGGATATTTCTTAAAATAGAGAATTCCCCAAAGCCTAAAATCTTTGAGAAATGCAAAAAACCTTGACTTAAAACCTCCTTAAGCATTTTCAAATGACTTTGACTTGGTCCTCTACTGCAAAATACTTCAAATCTCCCTTGTTTAATAAGGATTTAGTAAATATTGGGGAGATGGTTTGAAAAGAAAAATTACGAGGACCCTTTCTCTTAAGGAGAAAAAGCAAAAGACCTAAAAAGAGAAATAGGAAAAGGTGGCTCTTGTTATGACAGGGCATGTGTGCAAGGCACAACAGTAGGAGATGGTTATCTTAATGTGATTGGAGATGTTAACATCTTGGTTAGTCATGGAGGACTCCCGAGTCTTTTGTTGAGGTGTTATTTTATGACTTGTTGAATTTGAAAGGTGATCATTGTTTGATAACATGGTTTGGTATTATATCTTAGTTTACTCTTGATTGTGCATATTAGAGTTTTGACTTGATACATGTGCTCTTGAGAGCATGATATGTTTATTTGGAGAATATGGTCTTCTTTCAAGGAGATGTGAGATCATGATGTCATGATATATTCCTAGTTTCATGATTGGAGCTTTGACATTGGAATTTTGGTTCTCCTAGTATTGAGTAATTTTATTATTTGATTGAGAGCTTCATGACGGTGCTATATTATATTGGAGCTTAACATGGATTGACCAGTTTCAGGTGCTCATGGATACTTGGAGATTTGAGTGAGGCTATAATTCTTTTGTGACTAAAGACATTTTTTGAGATGGTTACTATTTAGAGGTTTCAACAAGAAAGTTTGAGGATCCTTCACTTGGATATGGACATGAGTTCATCATGGACCTATAGATGAGATTGTTCTTGGAGAGAGTTATGATGAATTGGTTATCTTGGAAGAGCATTCTCATTTCCACTCTTGGTATGCTTAGAAGATGAGCATCAGAGAGGTATTTTCATATTCTTGTTTTTAGATGCATTATGTTTTATGATTTGTTTTCTCATGGATATGGATCTTGAGCTATGCTTGATAGTTGTGGAGGGTTCATTTGATGGATGTTATAAATGCTTATCTCCTTGTGTATATGATTTCATATATGATGTCATTCATCAATGACGATTTAAGAGATGCTATTGGGATGATTTCCTAATATGGGAATGAATTTAAGTTTGATCTTTCTTGTTTTGTGAGGCTTACATCCATGTTGGTTATATGAGATACATATGTTTTTTGATATTGGAGTTGAATGGTTGGGTTTTTTTGATGCTTTTCATTTGGGGTTGTGAAGGAAATCATACCTATCACAACTTAGCATTTATATGTGTGCGTAGGACATGCTACATGCTTTGATTTGTAGGTTCTCTTGTTGGTCTTATTCTTCTTCTTGTATATACTCACACGACATTGGATTTGAGATTTTTGTGGAGCCATGGTGATCACTATTTTTATGGTCATATGCCTTTCATTGTTCTTTGATGACAACATGGAGGTTCCTTTATCTCTTTATTTTTGTTAGATGTGAAAATGTGAGATCTAGCCTAAATGACTTAAACTAGATCAATATTTTTCACCTTAAACATTTGAGAGCCAAAATTAACCAAGAGATGCTATTTGGTTGTTGTCCTAAAGGGAGAGCCAAACATGCTAGTTAGGGTTTTGGTCCTTTTTTTGTGTGTGAGGTGTGAATATTGATGATAAGATGTAATGAACTAGGTGAATTGTGATCAAATTAACTAAATATGACAACATGCAGAAGTTATAAAATAAAATGTCAAAAGAAAAAAAGTATATCTAAACAAGATATATAAAGAGGAACTTGGTGCCAGAACCTGGAGAAGAACTGGTGGGACACTAGTGCTAGGAGCCCCTATCCAAAAGTGTTAGAATCTAGGGTTTCAAAACTTGTATGAATTGAGCACTTTTCAAAGTTTATGACTATGAAAATTAGATTCTGAAGTGTGATTGAGCTTGGATCATCAAAATGCCCTTATTTGTTGATTATGAGACCATGAAACGATGAATTAGGATTTAGGAGCCTTCAAAAGGAGCTGAGATGCTAAATCCAATTCACATAACAACAACCTATAAACCTACAACGTGGATAGAGGGAAAAGGGTTGTGTCATATAGGAGCTTTCCTTGGTCAAACCCTATGTTGGTGTTCCCACCTCCACAATGAAAATGATGATGAATGATAAAGAGTGTGCGCTCTTAGGGTATTAGAGAAAAAAATAACAAATGACAATGATAATAAAACATAATGATACTTTACCACTTAGATTTAAAACCCTTATTGGATTGGTGCATGTATAATGATCTCACACGAGGGTGAAGAGGTATCCTTGAGATCCTGCAAGTGTTAGCACATATAATAATAATAAAAATAAACAAGAAACATCCTAGAATAATTTAACATAAGTTTTCTAATAGATTGTAGACTATAATTGACTTGAATTATGCTTCTTATTATCTACTTGTCTTGGTTATGACTGTTTCTCTTGTTGTTCTCTAAATTATGCTTTAGACTTAAATGAAGGAGAAAATAGGTTGTATATGTGAATTAAAACTTATTTCAAATTAACCATTTATTGAGGTTGACAAATAAATTCATTTTCTAAATCATATTGAAGCCAACATTCAAATTTAAAAATTTGGGCATGAATAGCCAAGACATGGGCACTGGGCACCCAAGTCTAGGAAAAAAATTCTCTACGAAAGCCTAATAAATAAGGATTTACTTAAGTTTCCCAAAAAGGTGGTAAAACAAGTACATCACAAGCATAGTCAAGCACATGTACCAAAGAGGGTGCCAAACCTAGTGTGAAAATTATGAGAAAAAATAATTTATGACACTACAATTTTGTTTAGTGTAGAGAACTTGGGAGAGCTATGGAAACTTATGATGAGAAGTATTGCAGTAGGATTGTTTGCATTCTTTGCATATATTTATGGATGTTCCTTGGTACTACATGATATTATTTACACCTTCTATGTGATGTTATTGGTAGAATTGAGATTTCATGCTCATTTTCAGATTTGACATTACCCATGAGTGGGAGTTTTTAGATGTGTATGTTCTTTATTGTAACGTTTGACACATGGAGATTGTGATTGCAATTTATGGGTTAGATATGGTGTTGGCATGAGTTCTATTGATGTTTAGATACCTTTGAAGTATGGATGATTGGATGGATTAGAATTTGTTATGCTTGTTATTTCTATTCATGTGGATTTTCTTATTATGACAGTATCTTGGAGCCTTTGTTATCATTTGGATTTTATGCTTGTATTCTTTGGATTGGTGTATTTTCACCTTGACTTGTTCCTTTTCTTCCATAGGTGGCATGTTGGAGAATTATAAGATTTCTTGATTGATATGGTGGACATCATGGATGTTGTTGTAGGTGTCTTAATGGAGCATAAGAACATGTTGGAGATTCATGTGGTTTCATGTATGGCTATGATGATGTATTTCATTGATTGAACTTTATGCAATGTATACAATAAGTGGGATAATGTTAGGAATAGGTGTTGTACACCTTGCATACCATTTTTTACTTTAATTATGTAAAATACATATTTTTTGTAGTGCATCCTTAGGAGATATGTTTAGCCACATTAAATATATATTTGGGGCAACTTGTAAAGTTGTATGTAACATTGGATTAGGTATTTTATGTGTGGGTTGCACATGGAAAAATATTTAATGTTGGGAAATTTAGTACCAAAAATTAAATGTGAGGTGAATGGTTTTGTGAACTCATGGTTTTACCTTACCACTTGGTTGTATTTATGTGATCTCGGGTGTATAAAAGTAAACTCACATTTAGTGATTGAGGTTGGCTAGTTAGGGTTTTGGCTTGGTTGTCATTGTATTGAGTCTTCTTCTTAGGAGTGCACATATGAAGCATGACATGGGATGTGTGGATGCATGCTTGGACACATATTTTTAGATATTATGTGCTTACAGGTTACAATTTGGTGCATGTGTTCTTCATTTCAACATATAAATGCATGTCTCAATGGTTCCATTTGATACCATTTATAATGCATTTTCAATAGATTTTTGGTCATCTAACACTAATATTTTTATAGGGTGTTATGTTGTCCAATGAAATTTGAAATATTGTTTCGCACGTCTAACTAGCAATTTTATAGTTTTTAAGATTTTTAGCAACTTCAACACTAAATGATTTATCAACCCTTATTTTGGTAGTTCCACTCTACTATAAACACGTGTAAAAAATTTCATTCTAAAATGTTTTATTATAATATTTGTTGACTTATATCTATTTTTCTGTTATAATTTAGTTTTATAGGGGGAGATGCCAAAATTTCCTTTCAACCTTTGTGTGGAAGTTGAAAAGTGAGTTTAAATCGTTTTTAGTTGATTGTGGCCATTTTTTTTGTTTTGGGTTCATACTTTGGTGTACCTATTCACATTTTGGTGTCTATGAATTCTATTTTGTTAGTTTCATTTAGGTATAATTTTTTGGATTTTTCATCTTTTGAATTATCAATTTATAGTAACATATCTCCACCTCATATCAATAGTTATTTTCTATTTTAAATATATTGGTATTTGATTTAATTACGATTTTACCTAACCCACTAACTTATGTGTTTTATTTGTTGTACATTTGCTCAAACTTATTTGGTGTCCTTATCATGGGTCCAATATTTCAAAAAACAAGTGCCATGGCCAGTACTTGCCTTTGTAGTATTCTAATTAGAGATTTGTAGAGTTGGAATAAAATTAAATGTAAGTTTAATTAATGTGAATAAAATTAAATGTAATTTTTTTTAATTGTTGTATTTTAGTTTTGACTTTTGTATTTTGTGTTTTGTTTGATTAATAATGTTGGTTTTTTTATATGTTTTGGTTATGTAATGTAAATATCTTGTTTGATGTTAAATATTTGAAAATAAAATAAATTGGAATAAATGTTTATTGTTTGGTGTTATTTTTTTCAAAAAAAATTAAAGTTGAATACATTTTAATATTTATATAATGAACTTATTCATTGAGAGAAGGAAGTAATTTATGAATTATTTGTACTAGACATAACTATGACTAATAAAGTTGAAGTTGAGTTTGTTCTTTAGAATACATATTTGCTAAAAATTAAACAATCAAATTCTTAGATTGATTCTAGTTGATTTTGAATTTGATAGTGAAATCTTCATATTATAGTTGAAGTTAAATATACTACTAATATAATAAATATATTATATTCTAATTTAATATTAATTATTTATAAATTACATTATATAAACTAAGTGAATAGATAATATTGTAATATTAATATATTTTAAAATATTGTTATAATTATTAATATAGTGATTTAATAGTAATAATATAATAATATTAATATTATAATTAACATAGTAATCAATTAAGATAGTTTATTAATATATATAAATATATATGAAAGGAGAACTACAAAATAAAATAACCTATAGTATATTGTATATAAATATATAATATAAATTAATATATATATAATATAATTAATGTAAACTATTATATAATATAAATTAATATATTACCTACATAATATAGGTTAACTTATTTACCTACAAATCATTACATGTAATATAAGATATAAATAGAAATAGTATATATAAATATATATATATATATATATATATATATATATATATAATATATATATTTTATATATTTATATATATAAACCTACATTAGGTTATATATTATCTTATATATCTATATATTATAGGTTATAATTTTTTGAAGAAACTATATATATATATATATATATATATATATATATATATATATATATATATATATAAATTAATATAAAAAAACTTATTAATGAAAAGAAGAAGGAGCACATATATAATCAAATTATACCATAAAATATTAAAAATATAGATAAAGATATTAGTTTAATGGAAATAGTATATATATATATATATATAACCTACATTAGGTTATATATTATCTTATATATCTATATATTATAGGTTATAATTTTTTTAAAGAAACTATATATATATTAATATAAATTAATATAAAAAAATCTTATTAATGAAAAGAAGGAGCACATATATAATCAAATTATACTATAAAATATTAAAAATATAGATAAAGATATTAGTTTAATGGAAATAATAATACAATTTTTTTTGTTTTTATTTTATTTTAATAGTATGAATCCAAATCTCTATAAAATAGTTAATTGATTTTTGTAGATTTTCCTTAATAAAAAAATAACAATTACATACATAAAAAAAATCATTCTTAAAAAGATGTCAAAATAAATCACATTTATTTATTTTAGAAAGATTTAATGAAATGATTTTATAAAGCAAAAAATGAAAAATCATTCCTTAAAAAAAAGTTTAATTTGCTTTATCCGCCAATAACACACAATTTTTTTTTAACCAATCATATGCACAAACAATATTTTTTATAATTTATAAAGTTAAATATTTTACAAGTTGACTTTACAAAATTGAATTTTATTTTAATTTTTGTTTAAATATTGTTTTTGATTGGTTGAAAACTAAATTATTAATAACTAGTTAACTAAAAAAAGCCAAAGTCATTACAATAGTACTATGCCAATGGTAAGTACTAATAAGAGTACTAATATTTTTTCTTGTAGCACCACTTGTTAAAGACCTTATTTTTATCACTAGTTTAGTTGCACTAAATTATAGTAGTGGTTAAAGATCTTGTGTGTTATATTTATGATCATCTACAAGTTTATTCTCTCTCCTAACACCCTTGGGTGATCATGGAGATAAAAAACATGGTTTCGGGCAATTTGTTTCTTAATCCAAAGGAACCCAAGTGTTATGTTATCCCCTTACACTTTGTACAATTTGGTTGATCAAAAGAACATGGACTATTTCTTTTAGGGGGGTTTCCTATGAATTTCATCACCCTAGAGGATGACCCCAATTCTCGTCTTTTGATAGAGTATAAAGAGTGAAGGATGAATCAAAAGAAACACCTCATGGAAGTGATAACTTGTCAATCAAAATAAGCCCCCATGGAATTTTACCTTGGGGTAGTAAAGGCTAAAAGTGGGTGAAGATGTAGTAAATTAAAAAGACATGAAAGATCAAGATAAAACAATTCAATCTTTACCTTTTACCTTTCCTATTCCTTGATTGAGATGAAGTAATGCACCCTTCTCACTCGATTTTCTCCTTTGATGGTTGTAATGTGAATTTCTCTTATAGCAACATAACCTTGGCAAGATGAGAGTATGAAAGTTATTTTAACAACATAATTTTAGCATGAAAGGACTAATGAAAATAGATATTAAACCCTTCAATTTATATATTTATGGATGGTGAAAAGGAGGATCAATATTGAAGGAGAGGATGGGGACTTAGCTTTGTGACAAGTGTCACAAGGTGGGAGCTTGATAAGATGACACATGGCATAAGAAAGAGAGCTAGGTATAGGGTATCTCATAAATGTGACAAGTGGGCTATATAGTGGCAAGTGTAGGAAGGTAGGAATAAGTGTGATTGACATGTGGGTGAAAAGGGAAAGATTTGGGTGGCTCATGAAAGACATGTCTAAGACTAAGGTGGCTCCACATTTAAGAGGGTATCTCACACATGTGTGAGCAACCAATAGGTGATTTGATCAAGGATTATGTGGAAGGTGATGTTGAATTGTGTGTGATATGTGTTAGGATAGGTGACATTATAATTGCTATCTTAAGTTGATAAATGTGTGTCTCCACATTATTTGGAAAGTGTTCTAGAGGACGAGGGGCAAAATATTTATTATTTATTTTCCTATGATAAATTGTAATTGCATTAAAAAAGGTGGACCCACTACGGTGACGGTTACAAAGCATCCCAAGAGCATATTCCTTTTTAGGCATCCAACTTTTGGGTGGGGACCACTTTGTAATGCATTTCCTTGCATATTATTTGCATGTTTTGCATGGTGGGGTGCCAATTTTGCATGTTGGTGTATGTTCTTGCATGAAGCCTTCAGACCTATCAAAGAGTTATGGAGCACTCAGTATTGACCAATTTTCATTGGCTATGGGTTAGGCGCCCATGTGAAGGCCATGTAATCATTTAATAATTTTCACCATGCTTATGGGTTGTCCACAAAGGGGGGCGTGGGTTTTTCTAAGTGGTTTTTCTTGTTGTTTCGAAATACCATTTGTGATATTCTCTCCCACAAACCTCTATATATTGGAGCATTGAGATGGTGGTTTGAAGAGTTTCTTTGTAGGTTGTCAGAGTAACGAAGTGCTGCTAGAATTCAGAGAGGAGTGTTGTATTGGTGTGTCTTATTTGAAGATTAATACAAACATTGGATCTCTTTGGGTGGAGTTTTTTTTGTCAAGGGTTTCTCCATATATATCTTGTGTCACTTGTGTTTCCCAACTTGTGGTATTGTTGTTTTTCTTTCATGTTTGGAATTGTTAATCATATAATCACTTAATGGTAATCTTAGATACATAATTTTATATTTTCAAACACATTATTAAGTCCTATTGTGTAAGTTTCACCTTGAATTTCCAACAATATGTACACTTGTCACATGACTACAAGTTTGGGGGTTTGAAAGAATAAAAATTAAAGAAAATATCAATGATGATTATAGAATGATTAATTAATTAATTAATCATAATCAAAAGAATTAATGAATGGGTATAAGGTTGAGTTAATTATATTAATCAACCTTTGGAAGAAATAAGAAAGTGTAATTTATTAATTATGAGGAAATTAAATAGTAAGCTATCTAATTAATTATGAGAAATTAGAAATAAGGTAAAATCAAGAATAATAATTAAATAAATATTCATTTAATTAATTATGAAATAGGAAATCAATTTTGGGGTGTCCACAATTTTCCCCTCTATGATACGACGTCATGTCTAAAATAAGTGATGTTGCGTCAAAGAAAAATAAAATATACCCCAATTGATTAGAAGAAAAGGTGGTGGAATGATGCCCCAGCAAGAGGTAACTCAATCTTTTTTTTTGGGAGCTCTTGAAAAGAAGTGAATGGTTAAGGAGATAGTGGAAGAAAAAAAGGATTACTAGAAGGAAAATAGGAGAAAAAGGATGTGGTATGGAGAAATGGTAGAAAAAAATAGAAGGGATACAAAAGTTAGAACCTTGGCCTCTAAATTAGAGTTTATGGACCTATAAATAGTCCTAGAGGGGCTCATAAAGGGTCATTTTCACTCTTTCTCATAAAGGGTCATTTTCAGTCTTTTACTTTAGTGGATTGGAACTCTAGTGTAGGGGAGACTTAGGCAAGATGGTGAACGTTCCGTGACATACACATTGTGTGGAGCGGATCCAGAGGCTCTAGCGGCTAAAGTATGTAGGAGAGTTAGTATGTATCAAAATTTAATGCCATAGAGTCAGATTAGATGGTATAAAATTCTAGGGGAAAGGGGGTAAATAAAGGCATTAATCATAGATTAGTACTTTTGATGCAAGTAGAGCACTTTTTTTAGGGTTGTAATATCATAGTGCTTTTGCTAGCTAGGTTTAGTGAAATTGTAAGAATATTGCTCTTGATGGTGGGTATTACCACTTTTAATTTGTTAGTACTTTTGGGGTAATGGATTAGTGCTTTCACTGAGATAACACTTTTGGGATTAGGGATTAACGCTCTCACTATGATGACACTTTTGAGGGGAGGGAATTAACGCTTTTTCTAAGATCACACTTTTGAGGGGAAGGATTAACAATTTTTCTAAAATTTGCACTTTTGAGGGGAGGGATTAGTGCTTTTGCTAAGATCATGCTTTTGATGGGTTAGCATTTGTGTGGATTAGTTTATGCATGGATTGACACAAATGTGGATTAAGGATAGAGACCTAGATTTTTGGATAAGGCCAATGATTGGATTTGAATGAAATACATTAGAGTCTACTTGTATTATAGTCAAGGGAGAGAGTCCTATAATGGGGTTAGGTGCTCGTCTAATGAATATGGATTGAATATTTTTAGTCTTATGGGATTGGATGAATTTGGTCAATGGTTGGAGATTCATGCACATCACGCTATGAATAAGTTAATCTTGGAGGATGTACATTATTTTATAGGAAAGGTCAACAACCATAATTTCTTTGTCTACAAGGCAAAGTTTGGATATTCTCAATATTGTTTTTCAAGAGTGATAATATTTTTAAACGTTCTCTAATGAAAATGGATGCAGATGAGGAAAGAAAACAAATTAGCAAAAACTTGTCAAACATGAGACTAGTCCCAAGAAAGCACAAGCCCAATAAGTCAATATTGAAGATAGTACCCAAGGATGACACACTTTTGAATGTTCAAAATGACTCCATCCTCTATGGTTAGTATGGATTATTAGGTCTCTAGAAATTGTTTCATGGTTGACACTTCTTTCATGCATTTCCACAAAAGTGGCTTGGTGATTTGATTTCAATTTGATTGGAAGACAACCTTGCATGTAACAAGAAGGTTATGAAGCAAAGCAAATGGAGATAGGTTTGCATCCATTTAGTGCTTCTTGTGCAAAAGCTTTATAAGAGAAGTGTGTCATGGAATCATAAAGCATGCAACTAGTGTGAAGAATATTAGTCATGTATTGATATTATGTGAATGCACAATGTATTATTGAAGTGATGACAAGAATGCAGGTCCCTATGATTAGGAAAGAAAAATGCATCCATTTGATTTGCTAAAATAGCTTGGAGTACAACCAAACTAGGCCAAATGTTGTAGGAAAGGCTCACTAGTTGACAAACTAGTTTATAGAATGCACAATGAGGTGTACTTACACAAGAGGTTGTCAGCTAAACCTTCCACAATATTTTGACAAGTGTCATACACATATGTTGTGCTTCCATGTGGCCAAGATTGTGCCATAAGTCAAATCCATGTGGTGTCAATCGATTAGCATGATCATGTGGAGTAGGCATGACCATGTGTCAAACACATATGGAGCCAAACTAAACATATTGGTGTAAAGGCATGTATTGCCATTATGCAAGGTATGTGCAATGCATAAAGGATTTGTAGGAGTCGATAATGCTATTATCAAAGCTAAAGTGTAGACTCTTGAGGTTGTGAGGCATAGTTGAAGAGTGCACATACAAATGTCTTGTGCTACCTTGTGTAGAAGTGTGCTTGTGCAAATGTGTGCAAAGCCATTCTACTAAAGTATCTTATTCATAGTAAAGTATCTTGGCAAAATATTGTGTTGCAAAGAAAGATTGTGGCATACTACAATCTTATCTTGAGTGATGTTCACGAGTGCAAGTTGTGCACAGATCATTTGCATCTTTATAAAGCAATGGTCTCTATTGTGGCTAGCATATAGTAAAGAACTTATGTGATGTTGATATGCAAAACCACTAGTCATTGAACTATTGCACAACTATGTCTAAATCACTTTTCCCTTCTTTTGTAGAGTGGTGTCCTCATTGCACAAAACGAATTTGGAGGTACTAGTGCAAAAAGTGGAATGAATTGTGCATAGGTGCAACTTTGTGATGTTCATGTCTATTGATGGCATGTAGATGTGAAGAAATAAAGCTTTTATGAATCTCAAGAATCAATGAAGATCTAAAGCAAGCATACTTCTACCCCAAAACCAATGA
>VDFB02271737.1:0-24137 GCA_007258455.2 Sequoia sempervirens
GCCCAAGTAAATAATAAATATTTTAATTTTTAAATAATTTTCTCCCTTTCATTTTGGTGTCCAAAGCCTCTAGGGAAATAATAAAATTTTAAATGATTAATATTTATCTTCTATAGTGGCATCCAAAACTCCACAGTAATATTAACTTTTGAAATATTAATTTAACCTTTTGATGGGATGTCCACCCTCCAATTCCCCTTTTTTAAAATAACATGAAGTTATTGTGCTAGGCCAAGGGGTCATAAACCATTAAAATAATTAAATGATTTAAATAAATCATTTATTTTTTAAAAATGCACCTCAAAAAGCCAAATTTAGAAAAACTCTACTATCTTGCTTGAAGAAGAAAGCTCTCTCAACTGTTGCCAACTTGAGAACTGCTAACAATGGAACGTACTAAAAATAGTAAATTTTGAAAAATTGCTCAACTCACTTTGCATGCTATATCATTGCGAAGCTCTTTGAAAACCCAGAAAAAATCCACAATCCAAATCTCAAAACTCCAATGTGCTAGCTAAAAATAGTAAATTCCGGAAAAGGTTGTCTGATGGAGATACATGTCACACCATTCCGAAGCTCTCCAAAAACCCAGAAAACTCCACCAAACATGCATCAAAAACTGATACATGCAAACCATCAAAAATGCTTCTGAACCCCCAATAAGATAGGAAACCCTAATTTTACCTCTAACGAACCTACGGGCTTTCGAAAATAGGCTATTAGTCACAAAAGAGTGTTTGACTAAGATGGGGATATTACAACCTCACAACCCCTTGCAAGATCCTTGTCGTGACTTCATAAACAAAACTCCCTCTTGATCCCTGCATCAATATATAAATTACGAAAATCCTCTAGAAGTGAACTCCCCTCCATTATCTGATCTCATAACCTTAATCCTCTTCTCGGACATGTTCTCAACTCGTGCCTGCTAGGGTTGCTCTGGATAAAAAATGACGTCTTGCCAGCTCCACTTAAATCTGTTGTGTCTACCTAATCTGGCACACTTGTCAGAGACCTGCAAGCAGTCACTTAAATCTGCTGTTACAATCTAATCTGGTGTGCTGGTCACAAACTTTCTTCAGCTCATGTTCATGTGTAAGCGCTGCCAATAGTTGACCATGCAAGAACCATAGGTTGTTGTTCCAAATCAGGTTAGGATTTCTGTCATATGGTTGTTTAGTGTCTTCATCCTTCTCAATCTTCTTTGCTGATGCAAAATCTCCATCCAAAGCTGACCCAACCTGATTTTCTTCATGGATAGTGCATGCCTCAAAGCTGATCCTCTTGGCTGTCATGTCATGAAGAAGTGAAGACAAAGGATTGCTATTGTAGCCCAAAAAATCAAACCACACCTTGTGCCCTCGAGAGATGTCTTCATAGATCCGTACCTCCTCTTTTTTTTGATTTGGTGACCATCAACTAGGGTAGAATCAAAGCATGTCTCCAATGAAGAATCATTTCTCTAGCCGACATGTCTTCCTCACAGGATGCCTCAAGCTCTTCCTCCCTTCTCAAAGCATGCACATATACCTCACACATTTTGAAAAGATGGTCATTATCCATAAGGGGCTGCAAGTAAACATTCTCCATGATAGGCACAGTCCTTTGAAACTCTTGAAATTGTGTGAGGTAGAGGACTTCTTTCAAGTGCTCATCCTTTCCTTCGATCTTCATTTTCTCTTCCAAGTGATGTGGCCCACACATAGCTCGTTCATGCCTCCATGAATCAACTTCTTCATTATGCCCAGGTGTGAAGACAATATTCAACATCTTCATACAAAACCAATGATAACATGACACAAATATGAAGAATATAATCTGCTGTAGTAAATTAGGTCTGCTACAAATATATATGACTGGAAATATGAAGATAACAATGTCACATGAATGGCTAAATAGCCCAGAAATCTAATACCCTCTTATGGCAATAACTATATGTCATAAGGAAGATGAAACAAAACATATACTAGCCTCTTCAATAGGCAGATCTACTGTAGCACAATGCTGACCTAAAAACCCTAGGCGCAACAACAAAAACAAATGTAACTCTGCCCTAAGGCAGTTCACCACTCATCCAAGGGAGTCGCTCTAGGGCTACAAGGATATCTCACCAAGTTTGCCTAACAATGATGCTCAAAATTACCTCAAGAGAGGTTCGCCTTAGCTTTATGATGTTCGCCCATGGTGAATGCTCCCGGCTGATATGAATGATGCTCTAAACCCTCTATGTGAATTGCTCTTCATTATTCTGCTCTAGGTCTGCTCTTAATTGGATTGATTTCTGCATTAAATCTGATCATATTTCTTGAACCTTGGCTCCATGTTAGTTTTAGATCAGATATGCACAATAAGCAGAAATAAATCACATAACAAAGAACACAGAGAATTTATCTTGGGAAAACCCTTCTACTCAAGGGAGAAAAACCCAACAATACTTTACTAAAATTATTAGGTACAATAGTGTAGAAAATTGCACTTAGAATCATGCCAAGAAAGGCATAATACAATAATATAATCCAACACTATAAGAATTTGAATCTCTGAGCAAAAATAGGTCTCCTTCATGAGCAATGAATCTTCTTATTCATCAAAGAACAAATGAATGGAATCATTATTGAATGAGGAGGATTTTCCTTCTATTTATACAAGTCCAGGCATAAGCTTCCACTTGAGCCGACCTAGCATGTATGATTTCTGTTTCTAATTAATTTTTGACTTGTCTTCTGACTTGAGCTGACCCAACATGTATATATAGAAATTTATAATTAATTTTGATTTGTCTCTTATCCTTTGGACGTCCCGGGGTCCACACCATCCCGGAAGCGTCCCAAGCATCTTGGTGTACGTGGCAGTGCAGCGAGGGGACATTTCCCCCATGTCTTTGTGCCTTGGAGACATCCCCATCTTGGAAATGCAAGGATTTTCGAGGGGGTATTCATCCCTGTGGAACACTAATTATTTTCAAGTCAGAAATTGGGTGTTTCCGAGTGAGCAACCATTGTACATTTCGTTTCTCTGTGTAAAATATTTAGTATTGGGCTTGGTAACAAACATCTTATTGGTTGATGATGTAAAACTGTAGAAACCCCTGTTCTCACTGATCTCTGAAACTGTTGTTTTTTGCTTGTTTTTGACGTTTTTGGTTTTTTTTGTGTTTTTTGCATGAACAAATGAAAGTTGCGATTCTTGAAAGAAATTGCTCTAAAATGTAAATAAAATAGTACAATGCCAATAAGGATGGAAACTACAGAATCTAATGATGCCAATCGATTTATTAACCTTCTAGAGTGATTACAAATGAGATCTAGTAACATGCGAATCAAAAAGCAACAATATTATTGATGAAAACCTGATTGTTGCAGCCGCCTATGAAGCTATAGAAATGATACGCCCATCATGGATTTCCAACTTTCCCCTGCGCCTGATGATCCAGAATGAGTCCAGATGCAAATGCGCCCCTGTAGGTGAAGACTGGAGGCCAAAAGGTGAAGCGCTTTTCTCAGAGTGGAAGGTACGGCCTGGTACAAGGAAGTACGACCCAACAACAGCCTAGTACGGCTCAATAATAGCAGCAAAAAATCTATACGGAACTCAAAAGATATGTCTGGAACTTGGAAAATGGACGCCAATGTTGGAGAACTCTTCTCGAGTGAATTCCAGATCCAAACCCTGAATGATGCAACTGTGAAGCTCTGTGACAACCTCTGGATGAAGTTATCTCCCTGACAAGCAATAAATCAGCTGGTATTTCACAGCCTCTGAACTGCAGACACTGAAGAGGGAACGTTCTCCAATGCACGATGAAAACTAGAACCCTTGGCTCTGTTCTCAGAAGAAGACTTGATCAAAAATTCGATTTTCAACATAATGAGCTCTAATCCCAATGAAAACCCTTATATTCCTCAAAAGTTCGACTTTTCTCAATTAGGCATCATTTAAATAAATTCGAACTTTTCTTTTTAATTTTTCAATAGTCTCAATCTCACTTTTAATTATAAATTATAATTAAAAGTGGCCCCCTTCAATGATGGTCGACCCCTTGAGGCAATCACTTAAGTTATAATATTAATTAATATCATAACTTTATAATATAAGCTTCAAATAATTAATATTTAATTAAATAATTAAAATATTAGTATCTTTCTCAATTTACGTCCGATTAACGAACCGTCTGAAGCTGGAGAATAAATGATTGATTCTGCACATGACCAAACCATACTGCTAAAAATAGCAGGGGTGCTCCGCTGAATGCCAAACACTGCTAAAAATAGCAATTGAGGCAAATGGTGTCCGAATGATCCCGAACGAAAGCCAACTGGTAAAAACTCTGACAACCGAAGCCAAGCCAAGCCAAGCTCCAACAAGACCCTCTATCCATCCTATCAGCCTACGAGGGTCGCATAATAGGCTAATCATAAGCTCTGAGAGATGTCAACTGGAAGGGGACATTACAAAAACCGACTACTAATTTGATAAATAAATTTTATTTGATTGCTCTTATAAGACAATAATCAATTCACTTCTGCTTGTAAATCCACACCAAAATAACAATATTTTGGCATATAGAAATGAGTAACTAACCATCATGTAATTTCCCATCATTCCAAATTTCCTCATTATTGAGTAGAAAGATAATCTAGCAACTTTGTACTTTGAACATAGAAACATAGATTCATATTTTATATTTTGACCAATATTATGTGTAATTATGGCACCATAATTATTAGCCCAATAAAGAGGAATGTGTCTCACATCCCAATGAATTTCCTTAACAAGAGGAAGAACAGTGCCTTCTCTTCTAAGACCAGGCACCTGGTAACAATACAGTTGTTAGCATGGCAATCAAAAGTTTAAACTAAAGTTGACTCTGCCTCTTCTAACAGCTCAGTTTTATCATGTAACTATATACTGAGGAAGGATGTTCCATTGAAGGGTTTACCGTTCCCATCTGTATCACATAGGCATCCTACAAAACATAAATATTCCTGCAACTCCAATTTTTGGCATTTGTCTCCTGGAAAATTAGAACACCTATTTTTTGGGGATGGAGATTCCTGCTGCTGTTGGCAGTTGGAAATAAATTTGCAGGAACAACTGAGCTTTTTAAGGAATTATTTTGACAAATAGCAGTCTACCAATAATCTTTTCTCAGAATATCATAGCTTTGTACACTAAACTGATTTTAAGGATTTGCTATTTTTTTGAAGGTACTCATTAGAATGTCCAGCATGGTAATTCAATAATTGTATATAAGCTTCTATAGTTTTTTTTTTTCAGAGATCTCATTTTAACAATCAATGAAGGAAAACTTGATTTGCTTGAATCTCACCTATAGTACAACAAAAAAATGACAGCATTGCAAATGACTTACTGTAGAATTTAGCAGAAACATGACAGCATCAGTATTGTCATGCTTGTATACAATGCAAAATAAGGATTGAAGTAGGAATAATTTTCAAAGCAACTTGCATGGGACATTGGTAAACACAGACGAGGATTGGCATTCCCAAAATTGACTTCAATTTGATGTAGCTAATATCAATGAAGCAGATTCCCCCATTTCTCTTTCAAGAGCTCATAAGATCTATTAAGTGGGACAACCTTGATCCCATGCACCATTGGAGCTTCTCTAGATTGTGTCTCTTCAAAACTCAAGTCTTCAGTCACAAGTCCTAGCCTCAGTAGAGTCTCCATCGCTTTATCAATGGGCATCTCAATCTAATTGCAACAAAAATCAATACATATTAGAAATTAAAAAATAATCAACAATGTGATATTCAAAATTTTCAAGAGGTGAAGCAGCAATGTTTATTCACACATGGTTTCCAACCACATAATATCAAGCCAATGAGTAGAATACAACATTCTCTTCTTGTTTATCAAGAGCCTTCAACAATTTGTACACTTAATTTAATTTTCTGATGGTAGGCTATTTTTCCCTATAGCTTTGTCCATGTACATTATAATATGCTGAATCACACATCTGAGGTCTCACTTTGTAACCTTAAGAAGGTGGTTAGAAATGATCAACTAGCAAATTACAATACATAAACAACAATTCCACAATAAATATGTTAAATATTTCAGACATGTTCTTGATTAATGAAGACTGAACTTGACACAATTGTTATGGATTTAACAGATATATTGACATCTTTGATATACCTGCTCCTTAAATTTACTGAAAAGGAAGCGCTCACAAAGGTCAGCAATTCCTTTCCGACTCTCCACCTGTAGAATAGGCATGATAATAGTTCAATTGCAACCACAAAATAAGAAAAATAATTCCAATCATAACTTGGATTAAATCATGATCAAAATCCCTTTCCATGCATTTGATGCTTAACTGCAAGCTGAACAATTTTTTTCCTTTGCAAGTAAAATATATTTGCTTTTTGGTGAACAGTGAGATTGACACACATGCAATACAAAGAGAAGACAGATCCTGTAACATTCAGCAACCATAAGATGTCACCATAAATACAAATCAAGGACATGTTGATGACTATTTAACACCTGTACACTCAGGCAGTAAGCCATCAGACAAAATATCTAAAATGTTGTCTAAGACTCTAAGGTGCCTTCCATCAAAATAGCAATACATGATAAAAAATACCTATTGCACAATATTTTGTTTTTGTTTGAAAAGTGGTCTATCAATCATACAACAAGAGTACAAGTGCTAATTATATAAAAAAATAGGTGGATGGCATCAAAAAGAAAATAAAGTCACACATGCATTACAAAAAGCAGGAAGATCTTGTTAGTAACAATTGGCTACCATAAACAAATGCCATCATATAAACAAATAGACCATGGAAATTTTCTTTTTTATAATATTATTGGGGTTCTTTTCATGGGCCCCAGCCCAAAGCATATCATATAGATGACAACACACATATCATAATGCCTATGTGAGCAACTTGGTCAGTGTGTAACATGTTGAAGAGAAGATAAAACTATTACAACCCACTACCGAACAAGAAATCAATAGATAGCAAGCAAAAACAGCAATCATATGCAAAGAGAGCCCAAACCTAACAAAGCAGAAAGACTGAACAACAAGAAGCTACAAAAAAAAACCTAGAAAACAACCACAGACCCGACCACCTCCAATTCATATAATCTAAGACACCCCCACCTAGCGATTCCAGAACCACTCGATCAAGAAAGCCACCTATCATAAGCTTGAGTCAGCACCCCGTTACCAAACATTGCCACCAAGTGCACCTTCACTTTTCTAGCCATCTCATCAAGCCTTCTAACTGGATTCCACTGACTATTTATGCCCTTCTCAAAACCTTGTGTAAGATATCATTTTCAAGCCTCAAAATCATAAAACTGCTCACCACCTCCAATAATCCCTTATTATGGGAGACAACCATGTGCTTGATAATCATCCACAAATCCTGTGTGAAGCTATCTATTTGTTAACATCTTGGTTAAGAGCAAAGATTTTATCTTTACATGGATTTAATATCTAAGACTACCAAATCCTCCTTGTGATGGATATGACCTTGCTCCTCGAACTCTAGACCTGCCATACATTCATTCTCCCCACAAACCAAAAGCCCTATCACGATTTCATGGATTTCTGTAGTTTGGACTGCCATCTGCAAGGATGGTCACACAAGATCTCAACTACCAATTATCTATTATTCCATCCTTGCCAAGGAGGGTTTTAACCACATTCAACAGTGCAACATTAGGGCATTGGATTTTTTTGCTAAGGCAGTGATCCAATACACCACCCCTACAAAGGTCACATGAAGAACCAACAAAGTACCCCACCACAAACCTAGCACCACACTCAGCCACCAAGTTCATGCTCAACCACACCTCAACCACTTTAGCAATGAAAAACCCTACCACTTACAATTTCCAACACCCATCTAACAAATGTGAAATGGCAAGCCACTACCATCCAAACATCATCACTTAACACCCTTGCTAGCAAGAGACAATATACATAAGTGTGTGACAGTATCCCATCCATTACTTTGTTTTGCCTACGGAATGGGATTCTAATTACTGGCAAACGTGTAATATACAGAACATAGGATCAAACAATAAACTAAAAGATAACATAGTAGAATGCCAAAGCTTTATTCATTCTCAGGAAATATCATGTACAAAGGGTATCACAATGCTCACAGTATAACCATCGGCAACAAAATTCATTCATTACTATCATAGCATAATCAGTATATCTTCCCGACTATTCCCACCCGACTACATATAACGCTCGGCGGTGGTTAGGCAACCAACCGACACGACGTTTCATAACAACATTACATTAACATTGATCTAAACATATTTTGCCGAAAGTACATGACATCACATGACATTATTATTCTTTACTAACTATTGTTTTATTTGACAACTGCCGAGTATGACCGAGGCCAACTACGGCCGAGGCCAACTACGGCCGACAACAAGCAACCGACAACAAGTAAAATATCTGACTAACATCATCCCCCCCAAAAAGAAAGTCGTCTTCCAGATGACAGATACAACATGATAAGATTACTGAGAGGTAGGGGGAAGGGAGTGCGTCCCTGGATGCACCGATGACGTCGGAGGGGTGGAAGAATGCTCTGCTCTCGAGGCTCCAGCTCCTGCGGTCGTGTCACGGAGGTACGCCGATGCGGGATCTCCCTCTCCCCTGCTTACGCCTTCACCATCAAGACTTACCTCCTTCGGTTGAAACTTAACATACGCCTCGGCATTTCTTGGCGCCAACTCTACCACCTCTTTAGCCGACTAACGGGTCCTCAATGTTTTCATTATTCTTTGCCAGTTGCCTCTTCCTAGCAATGCCTCCTCCTCGAAGTCACCGAGGCTCGAATCTGTCGGGCTCCACATCCTTTGGCCAGTGAGATTACTTTCAGATCAAGGATTATCACGAAGATATAGCATTTGTTAAGCGGTAGAGCTCATCCTTGACCGAAGAGTCTATAGGCATCCACTCGGCGAGATACTGCCACATCAGTGGAAAATCTTTGGCGCCTCATCAGAAGAAAAACATCTCGGAATGCCAGCTCGATGTAGTATAGACTCTCCAAGACGCCTGCATCCCGTCCCACTAGCCTCGGTGGCCGACCTCGCCAAGCTCTCATCATGGCAGGAGTCTCTCCTGCTGGCCACCCCTCGCCAAATATCCGGGCAAACTCCGCCTCACAACCCATCTGCACAAATCCCCGAATTCGGTGAACCTCCTGGCCTACTAAAGGTGATCGGCCAATCCTCAGATCCCTGGAAACCTGTCCCACGCGGATCATCAGTCTGCCCATGTGCTCGAGCTCCTCCACATATCTCTGTACTGTGCCTACCGGATCCGACGGGTCTGGCTGAGACATTTCCACGACGAAGCCCTCTGTGGAGGCGCCCTCCCCGTCCTCATCATCCGAAGGTATGCAATGTTCCGTCTCCTCCTGGGGTTGTTCCCCGTCTGCCGGCTGAGGCTCCTGAATGGCTGTCTCTGGTGCCTCGGCTATGCTCGCCTCCGGGAGTGCAAGTGTGTCTTCGCCGATCCTGGCCGTCTCACTCTGCTGGGTGTGAATGATCGGCCCCTCCTTATCCCCTTGTCCCTCCGAGGGACTCTTCTCCTGCTCGTCTGGCTGCTCGGCTGGCTGCTCGTCCACGTCGAGAGTGAGGCCCACCGACCCCAGCCAACTGTCGATCTGTGCTACCCCGGGTGCTCCTGGGGTTGGAGTCGTCTCCTCCGTGGCCTCAGTCATTCCCCTAACTCCTGCCGAGATTGCCACTCCTGTGGCTGCCGATGCTGACGGTGGTGTAAGAGAGCAAACTGCCGGCAATATCTCCACCGAGGCAGTGGAACCTGCTGCTGATATGGTAACTGCCCCCTGTGATGTGGTGGCGAGAGGTGCCCACCCTGGCGATGCTCCCGGCAGTGAAGCGGCTACCCTCAACATCCGTCCGGCTCCAACTGGTGCAACGGGGAGGGTGAACGTGACCGAGTGCGTGCTCTGGCTGGCTGGCGGTGTCGGAAGAGTGAATCCTGCCGGCTGCAATACTAGTAGGTCAGTCTCGCCAGCCTCTTGACCCCTGATGGCAACAGATACTTCCTCATCGGCCGGTGGACTCGACTCCGATGGCGAGGAAGATAAGTCGATAGGTTCCTCTCTGTCCGATGCATCGCTCTCCTCTGAGGCCTCCTCCTCCGATGTTTCCTCTTCCACCGATGCCTCCTTCCGTTTCCTCTTTTTCCCCGAGGCTGTGCCCTCGCCGGCTTGCTTTGCTTCCAACTCCGACCAGTAGAATACGGTAGGCCATCCTGGGTCCAGGTGAGTGAGTGGCCGCAACCGACCCCAATTGCCCTCGGGCACCTGTGTGTGCACGGCATCCAAAAAGAGAGCTATGGCGTGCTGGGTCATATAGAAGGCCTTATGCCTCTGTGCCAGAAAATCCCTTATCCGCTCCGTGAGTAGCTTCGCCCGATTGTATGCTTCGGTAACCCGGGGATCCGACCATAAAATCCACGCCATAAGGCTGGCCGCCCGGCCTTCGGTATTTATTACGTAATTGACACTTCATCGGTCGGCAAACATTTCCGATGCTGCCAGGTAGCTCGGTGACCCTTCCGGAGGCCTCGATTGCCAGTATTCCATATGGTACGCTGTTCTTCGGCTGACAAGTCGCTTCGGCACACTTGCTTGACCAGCAGTTCTTTGTGTTCCTGCGTCATTTTCTTGGGCTTATTAACCCCTATTCCTGAAGCTGGGACGCTGAACACTCGCTCAAAGTCCTGAGGCCAGAATGAGACGGTCACTTGGCAACCTCTGTAATCAATGACGGACTTGTGCGTGTGCCTGCAGTAGCTCTCCACCATCGCCTTCAGCCAAGGCTCGAACTCCCGAGAACTGAAAAAGGGCACGAGCACAGCCTTGTCCACCCGAGCGTGTCGAAGCGCAACCTTCAGAGAGTGGTCGTCCGGAGTGCTTCGCCACCATTGCTTGCACTCGTTGCCGGTTAGGTTCTCCCATGTCATCGTGTCAATATCGGCATCCATCTTTTTTCTCTTCGCAGCCGAGGCTACCTTTGGTTGGTGCTGCATCGGTTTCTTGCCCTTGTCCATTTTCCTGTCAGTTCGGCGATTCCAGCCGACTTTATAACCCTCGAGACTGCCGAAATTATAGAAACCTTGAACTTCTAAGTTACCCAAACGCGAAATTACCGAGCTGCCGGACCGTCGATTGAGCGCGAAGTGCAGTGCCCGAGCCGTCGGTGAAATTCTTAGAAGTGCGAGCTGCCGAGCTAGCGAACGAGCGCAAAATTGCGAGCGGTAGAGAACTGCCAAGGCGATGCGGCGGATGAATAGCGATGCGGTACGTGAAACCGAGTCGTCGCAGATCCCTCGATAACGTGCCGTCACGGTTCTCTTTCGCGGTCACCAACCGTCACGAATTTCACCATTTACTCGATCGTCACGGATCCCGCAATCTTGCGATGCGATGCGGTTCTCCACGAAGACAATTTGTGCCGTCTGGGACTTCTTTGGAGTGTAAATTTTGTCACCGGACTTTTTAGAGGTTTGAATTTGATGCAGTTTCTCACGAGGGCTGAATTAAATGCAGGAGGTTCCTCACCGATAGCGTTTTATCCACAATGAATTTCTTCAGCGTCGCAGTTCTTCGGTAATTTCTTAGGTTTGCAAATCGTCACGATTTTATCTTTTAGTATTTCCTTCCAGCTTTGGCGGGGAGGCGTCACGGTTCTCCGGTAGGAGGCCGTGCAGTTTCTCCAAAGCGGCCGAATACAGTTTTCTCGGTTTGCAAAATCTTGATGCGGTTTGAGATCTCATGGATACCCGTCTGAGGTTTTCTTCCACGACTTGTCTTTGGGTGCAAGATTTTTGATGCCGTACGGCTCCTATTCCCTGATGCCGTACGCCTCCCTCCTCTGCTCTCTGCTGCCGTACGTCCTCTTCTTCTGCTTTTTGTATGCCTCGGCAACTGTAAAGCTCCTGCAAGCTCGTCCTCCCTTCTTCTCTGTGCTCTTGCTTTCGACTTGTGGCTTCCTGAATGGGCCGTACGGTTTGAGGATTTGTATTTATGTTATTTCTCTCCTTACTCTCCTTCGCCCTTGGCCGTACGCCTTGCTTTCTTCCCGTGTTTTGACGTATTTTAATATTCTTCCCTTTCCTTTTTCGCCTTTTACTTTCCTCATTTAATTTCCCGTTTTGCCTTTTAATATTCCAAGCGTGTATTTTAATCTTCCATACTTTTCTTACTTTAATATTCCTTCTGATGGCCGACTTTTTTAATTTATTATTTAATTTATTGCCTTTTTTTCTGACTTTTCTTTGGTCTCTTTTAATTTTTCCGTCTTTTCCTTTCTCTTCCCATCTGCTTTGCTCTTCTTTACTTATTCCGTCATTTTCTTTTATTTTCACAGCTTCTTTTCTATTTATTTTTATTTTTTTCAACTCTCGTTCTTTTTCTCTCTCCTCTTTTTCTCTCTTCTTTTCTTTTTAATTTTTTTCCCTTTTTTTCATCTTCTCTCTCCTCCCTTCTTTCTTCTTTTCTCTTTATTCCTCTGACTTCACTGTGTGTTGGGACTTTTAATTCTGACGTGTAATACCATTTACATGTGTGTGGTGGCCGTTTATAACATTCTTCCTCGCAACAGGTTCCTATATATTCTATATCAAACCATTTATCTAGTAAAGGGGCAGGACCAATACCTCGAAAACTTCCGTCGATGTATCTTCCGCCATACTGTTGATACCACGTAACCTCGTCACCTTGGACTGTCGGCGGTCCCGCCAGGTTAGGAATTATTTTCCAGAGTCCATCCTGAGTTGCGATCCTCCTAACCCTTGGCATTTTTCTTCTTTCTCGACGCATTTGTTTCAGGAGATCGTCTGTATATCCATCCACCGTTGACACGAACGTGTCTTCTGTCTTCAATACCGTCTTTAAACAAGGGGCCTTCTTCTCGAAATAAGCATCCCATTGTTCATTAGTCCATTCTTCCTCGTCATCTTTTTGCAGTTCATCGTGTTCTTCTGCCTGGTTCTCCTTTTCTGCTTGGGCTTCAGCGTCCAATTCCTTGGCTATATATCCCTGTCTTATTCCTTCATAAGGGGCTACATAATGCCAATGTCCCCCCATCCGACGCCACAATGCAGGGGTTCCGAATACTGCATTGGTCAAATGTTTGTGTACTCGTGGCACGGCAATTCCTTCTACTCGCTTATCTGCCA
Organism: Sequoia sempervirens; assembly: GCA_007258455.2. Classification (NCBI taxonomy): domain Eukaryota; kingdom Viridiplantae; phylum Streptophyta; class Pinopsida; order Cupressales; family Cupressaceae; genus Sequoia; species Sequoia sempervirens. The sequence continues at coordinate 13,229 of VDFB02271737.1, forward strand.
ACCTCTCTTCATTTAGTTGATCTCGTCCTGATTCTGCCCAGAGATTGTCTGCAACATAACCAGGACCTCCTAGTCCCCAGTCTTGTTTTCTCGGCCCTTCACTTTGTATAGGCCAATCTTCCTTTGTTGCATATCCCAACATGTTTATGGCGATTGTATTCTTCTCTTTTCTCTCCTGGTATGGCTTTAGCTTCGATCCGTTGATTGCCTCCAATATCAATGACCCATCGAGATTTTCCAGTTTTATAGACCCATTATCACCTATTTCCCGAACTCGGAACGGTCCCAACCAACGAACCTTAAACTTTCCCGGCTTGATCTCGTTACGGCCGTTATACTTCAGAACTAACTGTCCTGGTCGGAAATTCATTCGCCGGAGATGCTTGTCGTGCCAATATTTCCGTCGCCGTTGCATGTTCTCCGTCGCCCATTGTGCCATCACTCTTCGCTCGACCAGCTTACTCAGTTGGTATAGTCTTTCCTTTAAACTTTCGGTATCACCCAAGCGATTTTCCACGGCTATCCTCAAGCTTGGTACCATATATTCCATCGGCATCACCGCCTCCTGACCGTACATTAACTGGAAAGGCGTGTGGCCAGTTGTTACCTTGTACGTCGTACGATATGCCCATAGTACGGCTGGTAACCTTTCTTCCCAGTCAGCTTCTTCCACACCACATGATTTGTGAATCACTGACACGAGCACCTTATTTGTCGACTCTGCCTGGCCATTAGCTCTCGGGTAGTACGGACTAGACAGGTTATGAAAGATTCGGAACTCTGTCGTCATCAACCTGATAACATGATTAACAAAATGCCCTCCCCGATCACTCGTGATCCGCATGGGGATGCCGTACCTTGTTACTATCTGCTCATAGATGAATCTTGCCGTACTTTGTGCTGTATTGTCTGGCAACGCTCGAGCTTCAGCCCACTTCGTCAGGTACTCTGTAGCGACCACAATATATCGGCATCGATGCAAGTGACTCACCTTCAGCGGTCCGATGAAGTCCAACCCCCATCGTTCGAACAACTCCTGAGGCTGTGAGGGATGCAGTGGCATAAAATCCCGCTTCAATGGTTTTCCCACCCTTTGGCAGGTGTCGCAGCCTACCACCCATTCTTTGGCGTCAGTGTGCATCGTTGGCCACCATAGACCTGCCAAGAGGATTTTCCTTGCTGTAGCATCAGGTCCCATATGGCCGCCAGCCAGTCCTTCATGTGCCTCTTTCAGTACGCCAGGTATTTCTTCCTCGACGACACACCTCCGAAGGATCTGGTCGGGTCCCATCTTGTAGAGTAGCCCATTGATTAATTGAAATGTCTTGCTTTTCAGTACGATCTTCCTCCTCTCGGCTGGTGGCATATCACTTGGAAATGTGGATGTGGACAGATAGTCGCCAATCTTCTCGTACCATGACGGCAATATTGCAATTTGAAATAAATGTGCATCCGGAAAGTCTTCGTTCACCCCATCCTCTGCAGGTTCACCCGACCGGATCCTAGATAGTTGGTCGGCAATAACATGGCTTTTCCCTGGCCGTACGATGATGGTGAACGTAAATTCTTGCAGCAACAACAACCATCTACTCACCCGTCCTTGAATAATTGGTTTGTTTACCAGGTACATCAGAGCTTGGTGGTCCACGTAAAAAGTGAACGGTGTGGCGAGGAGGTAATGCCTGAACTTCTGTACGGCGTACACCATTCCCAGTGCCTCCCGCTCGGTCGTACTATAATTTCTTTCTGCCTTTGAGAGTAGCCGGCTGGCGAAGAATACTGGTTGATCCAGCCCGTGCGCTCCCACTTGTGCTAGGGTTGCTCCGATGGCAAAATTAGAAGCGTCTACGTGTACGTGGAATTCCTTGTCCCAGTCCGGGTACATCAATATGGGTGAGCTGATCAGCCGATCCTTCAGTTCCTGAAATGCCCTCTCCTGTTCTTCGGCCCACACGAATGGTTGACCTTTCCTCGTCAGTAGGTCGAGAGGGTACGATACTTGGGCAAAATTTTTAATGAACCTCCGGTAGTATCCCACATGGCCGAGGAAAGATTTTACTCCAGTGACATTCTCGGGGGCTTCCATCTGTACGATGACTCGCACCTTGTCGGGATCCGTTTTCAACCCAGCTTTGCACACGATGTGTCCGAGCAACTTCCCCTGCGGCACCATAAATCTGCATTTTTTCGGATTCAAGGCAAGGCGGGCCGCTCTACACCGTTCCATGCACTCGCCTAAAGCTTTCAAATGTTTTTCCTTATCGCTATAAATCGACCAATCATCCAGGAAGGCTTTGAAATTACCTACCGACATTTTATCAAAGATGTGGAGTATTATTCTCTGGAATGTAGCTGGTGCGTTGCATAATCCAAATGGCATACGGTTGTATGCATACACCCCATCCTCGACGACGAATGTGGTCTTCAATTTGTCTTCCTCGGCGATACTGATCTGATTGTAACCCGAGAAGCCATCAAGAAAGGAGTACATTTCATGCCCGGCAACTTCTTCCAGAATCGAGTCGGTGAAAGGAATGGGAAATGGATCCTTGATAGTCACTGCATTCAGGCTACGGAAGTCAACACAGATTCTAATTTGCTCCTTCTCTTTCTTCAATGATATGACGATCGGCGATACCCACTCGCTCACTTCCACCTTGAAAATGATGCCGGCTTCCAGCATCTTCTCGATCTCCTCCTGTACTTTGGCGGCATAATTTTTGTTCATTCTGTACGGTCGCTTCCGTACGGGCTGGGCTCCCGGTACGAGAGGAATCCTGTGCACACATAACTCCGGTGGGATGCCTTTCAAATCCTTGTACGTCCAGGCGAAAGCGTCTTTGTATTCCATGAAGATTCTGAATGCTGCCGCTTTCAGGACAGGGTCCCAGTCATCACCGACCAAAATCTCCTTCGGTTTGGCTAATTCCCCGAGGTTGACTTTTTTCAACGTTGGTTCCTCGTACTTTATGATTTTGTCCTGCTCGAACTTGTGGGCTGGAGTTACATCCAATTCGGCCGTACCTTCTTTATATTCTCCGTACTCAGGTGGGAATGTCTCACTGGTCGAGCCATTATCCTTTTCTTCTTCCCCCTCCTTGACCTGCAGCATGTGGCAATCCGGGTGGAAGACTTCATAATCCTCCATTTGCCAGTGAAACAATCCGCTCAGTGAACTGGTCTCATCTTCGGAGCAACTGCCGATCTCCAATACCCCTTCTTCATCTGGTTCCATTGTCTTTCTCTCCTCGTCGTCCGAGTCTCCTCCGGATTCAGATGCCGAGGATGCCAAATCCTCGCTGACGGCCTGGTTCTTCAGATCAATGGTGTATTTCCTCCCTCGATTTTCTATTGAGAGCGTATTCCGCTTCCAGTTGTGGGTTGCCTTGGCAGCAATCAGCCATCCCCGTCCCAAGAGTGCATCGTACGCCTTCTTCTCCATTGGGATGACTACAAAATTCAATAGGAATAGTTGCGTGCCGATCGAGACCTTCTGCTCCATCAGTATACCCAACGGCCTGATGCCATGTTGATCTGCTCCCACGAGGTGGAATGTCGGGGGCCAAAGAGTCGGTTTACCCAGGCACTTCCAAGTCTCTTCTGGCAGTACGTTGACTCCTGAACCACCATCGACGATAGTATTAGATAGTTTCATGCCCAAGATTTCCATCTCGACGACGGCTGGTTTCCTCCCGATGCTTACTGCTAGGAGCATTGGATCCGAAGTCTCGGCTACCACTTCTGGCGTACGTTCTGGTGAACTCTTCGGAAGATTTTCTCCAATAGCATTGGTAAGTGCTACTTTGAGAGAAGGCATTGTTTGCAAAAGATCAGTTACCTTAATGGGTACGGTTGTGTGAAGCACCTGCCGTACGATATTCTTCTCCGACTCCGACTGTAGCAACGTACTGGTAGCTTTATAGTTCTTGCCTTCATTCGCCATTGCCTCGGCTACTTTTGTCTTGGCCTCCCGAAATCTCTCTTTCTCCGTACGAGGATCTGGATAATTTGCTCGTTTTGACTGTGCTCTGGTAATCGCCAAGACCTCCTCGTCGGCTACCTCCAGCATATTGATACTTCCTTTTTGCTTCGGACAGTCGGTGTCTTCATGGTCACCAGGTCCACACCACTTGCACAATTTTCCCCCGCTGCCTTGGCCGCTCTGGCAATCCCTCGCAAAGTGACCCCATTCGTTACAGTTCCGGCACTGAATCATCGGTCGTCCTTTGCTGTCATACTGAATTTTACTTCTCGGCGTATTTCGCCGATTGTTGCGGTAGCCTCCAGGGGATGCATTATTGTTCTGTGGCTTCGGTGGCGTGGTTGGCGGTGTTGACTGTTCGCCTTGAGTGAAGAATACTTGCGAACTTTTAGTTTTTAAATTGTATGGGCACTCCTTGACGGAGTGTCCCATAACCTGGCAGATGTCACAGAATAACTTTTTTGGGCAACTTGCCTTTGTGTGACCTTCCGATTTACAGTCCGTACACCATAATTCATTGGCCTCTTTGGATCCGTCCTTGTCGGCCTTCAGTTCTTTCATTATCCGCATCATATCCCGCCGAAGGGCCTGTACGGTTGCCGATTCATCGTCACTTTCCTCGGCACTCTCGTCGTCATCCCTCCTCTTCCCCTTCGAGGAAGTCCTATTTTCACTTTCAATATCCATCGCCCGATTGTATGCTTCGGTGTACGAGGACGGCGGTACTACTTTCATCTTTCGCCGAAGTGAGGGAATCAGTCCTTCAATGAACCATCGTTTCTTTAAACCATCGGCCGGCTGTGCCTCCAGCTTCCCGATCAAGTCTTTCAACCTCCTGTTGTATGTCCGTACGTTTTCATGCTTCCCTTGTTTGGTGTGATAGATTTCAGTGACGATCTCACTATCGTCCCGCAGAAGTTTGAACTCCGCTTCAAAGTTTTGCTTCAGGACCCTCCATGTGGCTCTCTGTGCTTGATCCAGTTCCGAGTACCAGTCAATGGCACTGTCCCTGAGTGTTGCTGGAAATGCCCTTAGCCACTGGTCGGGGTCATCCTGCCCGCTGGCTATCCAGATAGTCTCGCATGTCTTGCAATGCCGTACGGGATCCTCAGAGCCATTCCCCATGAATTTCGGCAACTTTTGCCGCTCCGGTTGAGCCATCTTCACCGGTTGACCTCCTTGTTGACCTCCTTGTGTTTTGGACCCGATTAGACTAGTGGATTCCTCGCTACGTCCCTGTGCGTCACCAGCACTCTCGGCCACGTACGAGTCACTGCCACGTCCTCCGTCCGCGTCCGCAACACCGTGGGTCTCCTCAGGATCCCGCCGATGCTCTCTCTGCCCTGGGGTCTTAAGCTCTGGCCTTCCCCTCCGTAACTCTGTGTCGTCGTCCGAGAGTGACAACTCTCGAAATCGTCTGATGCTACTATTCAATTCATCTTCATTGTCATAGAGGTTATATTTTTCTGTATAAGGAGTGCTGCTGAAGGGGTCTTCGTCCCTTCCTTCTATCAAACTGTAGTGTGCTCGTTCAACAGATGTGTCTATTTTTTGCAAATTTTCATAGGTTCTTTTTATGCTCTGATTGATTTCAATTAAGTCCTCGTCTAGTTCCTTACCGACTTGCCTTAGTCGTCTTCGCCGACTTTCCTGCTCTTGTAGCCTCAGTGATCTCCGAACTTGTTCTTCTGGAGTCCCGTGCCCGTCAGGTACTCTATTCTTGTCCTTGTTCGGCCGTACGGGCATTTAGTTGTTCAAGCGATCATTGCTGGTTGCCGGAAGTGCGGCGCCGACTAGTATCCCGTTCTTCCTCTTCCCGGTTGTTTCGGTCTTCACAACGTTGCACGAGTTGTTGTCTTCGGCGCTCACGGGATTCTTCCTCTCGCAAGTCTTGCAGGATAATGAAATGGCGGGCCAGCAACCTGGGCATGCGGTTCAGGAGGTGGTTCACCTCGTCGTTCACTTCCAGCCGATCCCAGATGACTTCCTCAGGGATCTCCCGAACGAGGGATTCCCTACGTACGTGATCACGGAGCGATATTTTCCACAAATTTACCAAGTCTTCCGTCAATGAGTCTTCTCGTTCCTCATTAGCATTTATAGGTTCTTCCGCTGGTTGACCCATTACGCTGCCATGGTGGATGATGCCCTAGTCCGTTCAGGCAACGGCGCCAAATGTTTGCCTACGGAATGGGATTCTAATTACTGGCAAACGTGTAATATACAGAACATAGGATCAAACAATAAACTAAAAGATAACATAGTAGAATGCCAAAGCTTTATTCATTCTCAGGAAATATCATGTACAAAGGGTATCACAATGCTCACAGTATAACCATCGGCAACAAAATTCATTCATTACTATCATAGCATAATCTCCCGACTACATCCACCCGACTACATATAACGCTCGGCGGTGGTTAGGCAACCAACCGACACGACGTTTCATAACATTACATTAACATTGATCTAAACATATTTTGCCGAAAGTACATGACATCACATGACATTATTATTCTTTACTAACTATTGTTTTATTTGACAACTGCCGAGTATGACCGAGGCCAACTACGGTAGAATATCTGACCGATAATAAACAGCAAACAACAAGTAAAATCGAGGCTAACATCCTCTTCATATAGGGATGGCAGATCATTCTCTAAGAAGGAGGAGAAATCAGATTCCAAAGGGAAATCAACAACCCCATTAGACAAAGAAACCATCGATGACTTGCGTAAGAAGTTGTGTTTCTATTGCAAAGGACCCTATGATGCAAACCACGACTCTCCTTTGAGGCCTAAGGGCAAGGTTAACTGAATAATGTGGGCATTCTATGAGGATTCTGAATCTGAAAAGCCAGACCAACAAACTGATAATGAGGAATCTGAGGTAGAAAAATCTGAAAATGAGGTTGAAAATGACGCTGAAACGGAGGAGGAAGTAAACCTTCAAGAAGCACGTCTCACTAGCATACAGCGAGAGGGCTCTTTTAGGATGCGAGGGGTCTTAGCTGGGAAAAAGATCATTACCTTATTGGATACAGGTGCCACACATAATTTTATTAATGCAAGGTTGGTTGAGAGGCGTGGATACAGGTGCTACACTTTTAACTGTGATAGAATGATTTCAGATCTTCCTATGCGACTAAATAATTACAACTTTAAGGAAGATTTCTATGTAGTGAATATGGGAGATACTAATATGGTTCTAGGGATGAAATGGCTTCATGACATAGGCGAGTTTACTCTTAACCTTTGGGAGATGGAAATGAGATTTAAGGTGGACGGGAAGACTCGTGCTGAAAGCCATCTGAGATAGGAGTTTCAGGATGATGTCTTTCAAGAAGATGGAGAGGCTTATGCGCCATGACATGATTGAGTGTGCCATTGAGTGTATGTTGATGCCATCACAGGAGGAACAACAAACCCCAATTTATTATTCAGATATACAGGCGTTGAGGATTAAACATGCTAAGGTGTTTAGTGAAATTCCACCAGGAAGACCTCCAAACCGAGGGTTGAGCACATCATTGAGTTGGAGGGTGCCAAGCCAGTGATAATCACGCCTTACAGGCACACCAGGCGACTGAAAGATAAAATTGAAAAGACAATAAAGGAGTTGCTGGCTATGGGGCACATTAGACCTAGCAAATCTCCCTTTGCTTCATTCGTAGTTTTGGTGAAGAAAAAGGATGCTTCGGATGTGCATTGATTACAGGTTATTGAATAAGAGGACAATTAGGAACAAATACCCTATTCCTCGCATTGATGAGTTGATCGATGAGCTCCACGACACTCGTTACTTCTCGAAAATAGATTTGAGATTTAGTTATCACCAAATCAGGGTCAGAGAGCAGGACATCGAGAAGATAGCATTCAGGTGTCATTGTGGACACTTTGAATTTGTGGTTATGCCATTTTGGCTAACCAATGCACCTGCTACGTTTCAGTCCACTATGAACAGGGTCTTCCAGTCACAACTGAGGAGGTTTGTACTTGTTTTCTTTGATGACATCTTGGTATACAAGAAGGCTTGAGAGGAGTATATTGCCCATTTGGATAGAGTACTGGGTATTCTTGATAGGGAGTCCTTGTATGCCAAGGAATCAAAATATGATCTGGGTATGACAGAGTTGTTGTTCTTGGGCCATATTATCAGTGCAGAGGGTGTGTATGGATCCTGACAAGGTCAAAGCTATTGTTGAGTGGTTGACTCTCGAGAATCTTACTCAGCTTTGAGGATTTTTGGGCTTGTGTGGTTTCTACTGCCAATTTGTTAGTGGGTATTCACGTCATGCAATGCCACTTACGGACTTGACAAAGAAAGGGGCATTCATTTGGACTCCTGAGGCACATGAGTGTTTTGAGAAGTTTAAGCAGTTGATGACTTCTTGTCCTGTCCTTGCATTTCCAGATTTCACTAGACCCTTCGAGCTTTAGTGTGATGCCTCGGGTGAAGGTATTGATGCAGTCCTCATGCAGGACAAGCATTCGATAGCTTTCGAGAGCCGGAAGTTAAGAGGACCGGAGAGGAGCTACAACATTTATGACAAGGAGATGTTGGCCATCATGCATGCGTTGGCCAAATTCAGGCAGTACCTTGTGGGCAGCAAATTTTGTGTTAAGACCAATCATAACAGTTTGAGGCATTTCCTAGGGCAGGGAGATCTCAATGATCATCAACAGAAGTGGGTTAGTAAGTTGCAATCATACGACTTTGACATTGCCTATGTCAAAGGGACTCAGAACGTTGTTGCTGATGCCTTATCTTGCCGACCACATTTGAGCTCCATGGTCGAGATTTCAGAGAATTGGAGACATTTGATTACAACAGAGTATGCCAAAGACTCTTGGGCTTCTGGCATCGTTGAGGGTTCAGTGTAGAATAGCAGATATTAAGTTGTAAATGATCTTATCATTTACAAAGGGAGGATTTTTTTGACCCCAGGATCAAAGATGAAGAACACAGTATTGAGGGCTTTTCATGATGCACCCATGGCTGGACATCCCGAGTATTTCAAAACTTACAGCAGGTTCGGGAACGTTTCACTTGGAAAGGACTCAAGTCAGATGTCCTTCAATATGTCAGAATGTCCTGTTTGTCAACAGAATAAACAGGAATACAACTATCCTGTTGGGTTACTTCAGCCACTTCCAATTCCTAACAGGAAGTGAGAATGCTTTTCGATGGATTTCATTACAGGCTTGCCGAAAGCCTAGGGTAGAGACTGTATCTATGTGGTTGTTGATCGCCTCACAAAGTATGCTCATTTTTTTCTGATAACAGCTACATATTCATCTACACAGGTAACAAAGTTGTTTTTCCGTGAGGTATTTTGGTTGCATGGGCTACCATGGAGCATCGTCAGCAACAAGGATAGTCGGTTCTTGAGTCACTTTTGGCAGGAGCTATTCAGGCTTTGTGGGGCCGAGCTGACTCCGAGCACTAGGTATCACCTGCAGACAGATGGCCAGATGGAGATTGTAAATAAATGGGTGGAAGGATACCTCCGAAACTATATAGCAGGGCAGCAAAAGGGTTGGGTGAAGTGGATTCATCTCTGTGAGTACTGTTATAATACCACTCACCACATGTTGATTTGGATGTCCCCATTCATGGCATTATATGGGTATGAGGCACCCAACTTTCTTGATTTATTGTTGAGTGATAGTAGAGTGCCCAGTGTTGGGGATCTTTTATAGGAGAACTAGGATATTATGAGAGATCTCCGTGGGAACATTCAGAAGGCAAAAAATCAACAAAAAAAGTATGTGGACCAGAGGAGAGTTGAACGTTCTTTTGAGGTTGGGGATATGGTGTATCTGATTTTGCAACCCTCTAGCCAGTCTACTCTCAGGAAGAGTGGTGCAGAGAAACTCAAGCCACGGTACTATGGACCCTTCAAAATCATCAGGCGGGTAGGCGAGGTGGCTTATGAGTTGGATTTACCGACAGATAGCAGGGTACACAATGTATTCCATGTGTCACGCCTCAAGAAGGCACTAGGACATCGTGTTGTTCCTTCCACAACTTTACCATCCTTGGATGATGAGGGGAAATTGATTCTGGTACCTGAGGCCATCTTAGATGTCAAAGAGAGATAGTTGCGGAGACTGGTCATCAGGGAATATTTGATTAAATGGAAGGACTTCCTGGTAGAGGATGCTACATGGGAGAGCGAGGACATTTTACAACATCCAGAGTTGAGATTGCTTGGGGACAAGCAATTTCAGAGAGGGCGGATTGTGATGCCCCCTTCTAGTTAGACACCTGTACATTGATGGATTAGCCTATTATGTCGACCCTTGTAGGCTAATGGTTCTGGATAGAGGGTCCCTTGTAACGGTCACTTGGTCATCAAATTGCAGTGTTGACCTCCAGAGTTTAGTGGTAGGGTGAATTAAGGCGTTGGCATGATGCATGTGATTAAATTATGTTATTATCTTTTATTTCACCCTTTTTGGCCTAGGGATCATGTGTCTTTTAAATGGGGGGTCACTTTATTTTTATTTGGCACTATTCATTTATAAAGTGAAAAAAGTTATAACTTAAAGTGAATAGTGTTTTCTTTGTAAAAACATATATCTTGAAGGAAAAAGTTCGACCCTCTTCATGCTTGGTTATTTTGACTTCATTGACATGTGAGTTTGGCTTTGGAGGAAGAGGGAGACTAGGGTTCCTTGATTTCTGCAGTGGGTGAGCCTGGAGGGGGCTTGGTTTTTTCATTTTTGAGCTGCTTGAGGGTGTGAAACACCACCTTAAGGTTGCTAGTCAGTTTTTGGATGCAAAGTTTTGTAACATAAGAGGCTGTTTGCAGGTTATTCGAGCTAATTTCTGAGTTGTTTTTGGCTGCCATAGACTCCATTTTCGTTTGCACAGGAGCTGTTCGCTTTTTGAAGAGTTTTTGGATTGAAAATTGCAGCTACA